>JAXQQM020061132.1:0-47936 GCA_034641835.2 Pinus albicaulis
TTGTTGAGATTTAGACTCAGTTAACTAAGACTTTTGTGAGGAGAGATTACATACCTCTATTTTTCTTGGTTGGAGGAGTGTAGAGCTTATCAAAGTAAAGGAGACTCCTGCTTCGGACCCCGGAAAGTCCTGTGCAACATCAAGGCTCAGGTTGTAAGGATTTTCTTCTTTTGAAATTAATACAAATATACTCATTTTTCTCAATAAGCTTTCAACCAATGGTTTATTTCATAGATTCCTTGATCACTATGATAAGCATGGTTTATGATGATTTCTATACAGGTGCTATGTAATACTTTGCTTGTTTGTGACTGCAGGTTTACAAGCGAAACTCCTTCAAGCGTGCGAGGGATAACAACAACTTCAAACAAGCACTGGACAAACGGTAAGTCTTTTACACCTATATAGAGATTTTCATAGATCATATATGCTTAGAGAAAGATTAGTCTATTTGGCTGTTTGTTGCTAGATACTTTTAGTACTAGGGAGATCGGTCTTGTCCGCAAGACGGATTAATCCATACAACAAATTGGCGACTCCACTGGGGAAAGAACTTGTTGTTTTTTGTTCTCTTTTATTTTGATTTGAGGAAACGTTTTTCTTGGTTTTTGATTGATTGACATCTACCTGGGTAGCTTAGGTTTTCTCTGTTTTGAAAATTTTGAAATCCTTTGGGTTTTTCTCTATTTTTTCCTGGGACTGCACTTTACCTTGTTTTCACAGTGCGGGCAGTTTCGCTCTTTTCCTATGTAAACAGTGCGGGACCGCACCTGTGATATCTTGGAGCCTGCGAACCCTGTTAAAGTTTTGAAAAACTTCAGGTTTCTTTCTTTAGTTCATCTTTATTTTTATTTTCAATTTTTGTTTTCTGCCCAGATTGGTGATTGTTTCTGTCAAAAGCTTTATGTTAATAAATCTCAGCAGTATTGGTGTTTTGATGATTTTCTAGAAGTTTTGCGTTTTGGATTGCTTTTCACTTGGTCTTTGTAGCAATTTGAAGCATTTGACACTTAGAAGTACCCCAGATTACCTTGGCCTTTTTTTTGTCTTTTTGCTGGATCTGACCTGATTGTGAAATCATCCTTTATTGAGAAATCGAGTTACCTGTTTCTTTGCAAATCTTCGAAAAGAAACTTTGTTATTGGTTTTTGAATTTCATTTTTTATAAAAACATAATTGAGTGTTTTTGATCTGTTTGTTATTCTGGATGAATAGATCCTTAGTTTGCTGAACAACTAAGTAAAACATTCTTCAAAAAAATCTTAAAGCTTTTATTCATTTAGATTATTAAAGTTTGTAGTTTTGTGTGCTATTAAACTTTGTAGATCTCGAAATTAGTTTGTAGTTTTGAGTGCTTTTAAAATTTCTAGATTTCTTTTGAAGGAAAATTGTTTTGTAACTTCAAGTTTTTGGAAAGTAAATGGATTTTTATTGTGAGCTTTGATCATTTGTTGGAAAAGACAAAAATATTTTCTTTCAAGTATTCTTTATGTTTAAAGAAGGAATTGTTTATTAAAAGAGTTGCATTCTCTAACTTTTCCTTAATTAGAATTTCATTGAAAGAAAAAAATCTGATTATCATTTTTAGGTGCATTTTTAGTGTCTTTTGGAAATCGAGTCTTCACACCATCAGAGTTTCATTTTCGCACCCATTGACTTAAGAAATAGCTCTTAAAAGTAATGCTTAATTAAAATTCATCTAGCAATCTTTTTATTTTCTAGGGCTCTTATCACCAACATAGCTTAGGCTAGTATCTTGGAGTAGAGAGTAGTTAACTCTCCAAGGTAGTAAAAACAAACAAGTAGACAAATCTTGCGGTAGGAGATAAATCCAATTGTAATTTGTATAATCTGGGAAGCTTCTCTTAAAGAAGTCAATCACGAGATCATGTCCGAACCTTTGAGACAATAAATTCTGTTTCATTGGGGAAGATAGAAGATTTTGCGCGTATTACAAATGGTAAACCTCGGATTAACTATTGTCGAGGAGCCTGGGGTCACTTGTCGGTAAACCTTAGATTAACCATGTCGCGGAGCCTTCAAGGGGATTCAGCTTGCTACTCTGCCCTTGCGCGTGAAATTGGATTGTAGAATGTTCCCCCAGTTATATTTGTTACTATTGGTAACCTTAGTGTCCATTATCTTAAGATAATTTCCTAAGGTGATGGTGAAGGAAAGATCTCACTGTACCTGGAGCAGACGTCGACTAGACTCGCTTGGACTCTCTGGGGGGTTCTCTTCACACGAGATGGTTTTGTGAGGAAACTTGTGCCAGTCTGTTTCATTAAGCAGGTTGTCGGCGTAACTGTTCCAACCGCCCTTTCTGTGTTAAATTTCTACTAATTTGGATTTCATCACCAACTAGTGTTTTTAGTATGGAAAGTTACTGTTTGTGTGTGGTTTGAACTCTTAGATTTTTAAGCGTGTGATTCAGCTGTTTGTTTCTTTAGAGACTTTAGGTGTTTTCATTGAAATTTTCTTTGTTTGCATGTGATTAGTTAATATTTAATCGTGGCGGAATTGCCGAGACAATCCCGGAGACTACAAGGGAAACCCCCTGAATATTCACCAAGTCAGCTTGAAGGGCTTCGTGCTCTGGTATCATCCAGTAGTGGTAGGATTAGATCAACAGAAATTGGAAGTTCATCCATAATTGTCCATCCTGATCATCAAATACCTACAACAAAATACATTCAAGAACCGATTTCAGTTTCTGAAGTTGCTGGTAGTATTCCTGCTTCCAGTGAATTGGCTGACGAACCTGAAATCTCTGAACCTGAAACTGAACCTTCTGTTTTAGAAACATCCTCAGGATTTATTTCACCAACTTCTAGCGATCTTGGTTCACCTAGGGTAAGAAATATCGTCACTGACGATCTTCCAGCTGGTCTTATTTCCATTGAAGAACTTACTAATCCAGATGAAGATATATCTCTTCCCGACTCCCCTCAATCCTTAAATCTTAGGGAGCGTGAATCTATTTTCTACAGCCCTATTCGAACTAGTGCTTGGTATCTATCTTTAACAAAATTTTTAGAGAATCCGGGTCTTGCTTTTTCTCCACCTCGAGTTCCATTTCATCCTACACCCAGAGGTTACTATCCGCCATCCATTATGGCTGGAGAGTCATCCATGTTTTCCCAGACACCGGAATCATTTTTACACGGTGGTCCTTCTGTTCCTTCGGGATATCAGGCTCTGTCTGGTACTTTCTCGGGAGCAGCTCCTCAACCAATCGAACAAGTGTTGTCATCTGGTAATAGTGGTGTTAAAACTGAAACGTTGAATGCAGTGCAAATCTATATGATGTCTGGTAATGTTTCGAATCCTCAACCTCAAGGCAGTCAGTTACCGCCTGGGGGGCCAACACAGGGAAATCTGTTACCGCCTGGGGGGTAACCTTCAGGTAGTTAGTTGCCGCCTGGGGGGCAACCTTCAGGTAGTCAGTTACCGCCTGGGGGGCAACCTTCAGGAAGTCAGTTACCGCCTGGAGGGAAACCTCAAGGTAAATTTTTCCCAGGACAAACTATGGAATCATATTATTTTGGGGGACAACCCCAAGGACAGTACACACCTCAAGGGTATCAACCTTCAGGAAAGTATATGCCCCAAGGTCAACCCCAAACTCAATATGCTCCTCAGGGTCCTTATCAACCCCAGCTTCAGTACGCGCCTCAGGGTTATCAACCTCAAGGTCAGTACCCAATTCAAGGTTTCCAATAGCCTTCTGGTCAGCCATCCATTCAAGGAGTCAGAAATGTACCACTTACTTATCAACCCTACGTTCAACCAGGTTATGGTCCTTACGTTCAACCTTCTGCGGGGAAATACCCCGGAATGAATATGGTGTGGGATTCGTCCCAGTATCAACAACCTATGCAGCCTAATGTGCAGTTGCCTTATCAACCTGGACAACCTTTAATTTCTGGTCCAACTCAGCAACCTGTCCAGCCTACTATCCAAACTCCTGCACCTGGTCCTGTTCAGCAGGCTGGTCCTAGTTCACCTAAGACTCCGCCTCAAACTGCTGCAACAGTTGCTACGTCTATTCAACCTATAACACCTGTTTCTAGAGTATCTGTAACCCCGAGTTTTTCTATCCCTGCATCCGTGAAAATCCCTCATGTCTCTATACCCCAGTGAGGATCTTCGGTTCAGATGCCTACGGGACAAGCCGGTACAAGTACAGTTGTCACAAGTCAACCGCAATTCACGTATCAACCGTACCAGGGACAGCCACAATTTGGTCCCTATACACAAAATCCAAACTATCAGTATCAACCGTACCCTGGCTATACTTATCAACAGCCTCAACAACCCCTGTTCGGTCCGGTTAATCCTGGTTTTCTAGGAGGTTATACAATTCCTAATGCAAATCCAATTCCAAGTTATCCTGGATATCCACCTCCTGGAACTGCTTTGGCTACTCAAGGTTTTCGTGACCCTAACCGTCAGTTACCATTTATTGCAACTTTGGATTTACCTGATTTGACGCGCCTTACGAATGATCCAATTTTTTATTATCCGTATTGGCCGCCAATGCCGCATAAGTTGCCCAATGATATACCGAAATTTGAAGGTAAGTCAGGAGAGGATCCATCAAATCACGTCATGACTTATCACCTTTGGTGTGCGTCTAATTCAATCATTGATGATTCGATTCGCTTACGTCTTTTCCAAATAACTCTTATTGGTCTTGCATCCAAATGGTACATTGAGTTACCACGAGGCTCATTTCATAACTTCAGTCAGTTAGCAACTGGCTTCTTGACTCATTTTTAGTTGCCGGTCAAATACAACAATGGCACGGAATTATTAAATTCGCTGAAACAGTCCACGTCTACGTATATTTCTGATCATATTCATGAATGGCGACGTAGGAGACGTTTGGTGAAAGTTTATATTCGCGATAAAATTTTGGCAGAATGGTTTGTTAAATCATTGTTACCCAAGATTACTGAAGATGTAGCTAAGGCTGGTGTTGTTACTGAAGATCAAGTAATTGCTCAAGCTCAGTACCTTGACCTCGTTTACACGCAGTCGGGTACTTTACATGAAAAAATCCCAGACCTTCCAAAACAAGGTCAAATAGCTGCTGCTCCTTCAGGGTCTCATGCCGCTGACGGTATGATTGGTATGGTCAATACTAAAAGCAAGAAGAAATCTTCAAAGAATTATTCTCCAATTATAACTTTACCTGATTCCCCGAAAGGAGAATCTTCCACCGAAGTTTCTACTGATATTAATGTTGTGGAGACATCTACAGCTAAATCTAAATTCGGTAGTAAAAAGAAAGGGAAGAATAAAAACAAAAAGAATTCGAAAGAAAAAACTGATAAAAATGAATCCAATGACGAAAAACGTAAACCACGTTATCCTTGTTACATTTGTGACAAAGATCATTTTACTAAGGAATGCCCACATCGGGCCGAGGTTGCGAAATTCGTCAAAGGTTCACAACCTGCTGTCTTGAAGGATCCCTTTCCGACTCAAGATAGTAAGATGGTTGGTTCTACCTCGACTGCTTCAGAAGAGCCCATTTTGATGATGTCTCATGTAAGGATTGCGACGCGATCGCAAGATTATGGTACTAAGAATCCTGTTGATGGTAAAGAAGCAGAATCTTCTAATGCAAATACATCAAATACACCTCCTCTTGTTTTTGGTCCGCTACAGATCGAGAAACCAAATCCAGACTTAATAATCAAACCGCCTGCTAAAGGTGTTCTTCGTAAATCAGCTTTCAATCCACATGTGAGAGATGCTCAGAATTACAACATTGTTGAAGACTTAGCTATTTCTCCTTCAGCAATGTCAGCTTTGGAAGTGCTGCAATCATGCCCAGCACAACATAAATTGCTTTTGTCTGCCATAGGAGCTGTTGATATTCAGGATTCTAATCTTATAATCTTCGATCTAGAAAATAGTACACCTCACCTACCTCACCAAATGGCTTTCCAGATTCCAGTGACAGTAAAAAACAGACCGATTTATAGGACTGTGGTTGATGAGGGAGCTTCAGCGTGTATTATGTTGATTCAGTGTTGGAAATCACTTGGTTCTCCTACGCTGAACCAATCTCCGACGATTCTTAAGGCTTTTGATGGTCGAGGTTTCCACCCTTTTGGTATTTTGCAGGATTTACCCATAGGGGTTGAAGGTAAAATTGTAAATCTAGATGTGGAAGTGGTTGATGCCCCTCTTGATTACAACCTTCTTCTGGGTCGTAGTTGGTCTTACGCTATGACTGCTGTTGTCTCTTCGGTCTTCCGACTCATAAAATTTCCATATCAAGGAAGGATCGTTACAATAGATCAGTTAACTTATTTTTCTTCCGACCCACCTCTACAGAAACAATCCAGCATGTTGGTAAAGCGGCTATCCCGTACAAGGATGTTGGAGTAGGTTTGATTAAAGATTCTGGTTTGCTAGGAACTTTTTCCATTCCTCCTCCTAACGTATCGCCTTCTGTTGCAACTATTCATATGATTTCGTCAGACTCTCTTATGTTTGATGATCCTTGGATCGTACCTTCCAAATCCGAGTTAGATTCAATTGATGGCATGATGCCTTTGAGTCCATTTGAACTTGCATATCAGGCTGTACAGTCATTTTCTGACCCCTCTTCAACCGAAATTGATCCAGTGAATGGGATCCACGAGGAATCACTTTCTATATCTAGTTCAGCTACAACGGCATTTCCTGAACTTGTTCATACTGATGAGCAGATTCGTGAGTTCTTGTCTGTTGACGATTTACCATGGGAAGATCTACATCACCGATCTTAGTTTTTACCTGAACTAGATCATTTTGAAGATGATTTCGCTTCAATCTTTACTGCTGAATATGTCAAGGAACCGCAGAATCCATTGAAAAATCCTGATTCTAAGTTAAATTTGGAAAATATTTCTCGAACGATTCCAATTGACATTTCAGTAAAACCTGGAATAATTGAAAACATTCATATAGGTGCTTGCTGTACTGAAGATGAAATTCAAACTTATAAAGCCCTATTTCAAGAATTTCGTGATGTGTTTGCCTGGTCCTATGAAGAAATGCCAGGAATTGATCTGTCAATTGTCCTACATGAAATCAAGACTTACCCGGATGCCAAACCTGTCCGTCAACGTCTACGTCAAATGCATCCTAGAAAAGCTGCTGCTATCAAAGCAGAGGTTGAAAAATTACTTCATGTAGGTTTCATTTATCCGATTCCCTTAACAGATTGGGTATCTAATATTGTTCCTGTGACTAAAAAACAAGGAACGATACGAGTATGTATCGATTATAGGGATATTAATCGAGCTTGTCCTAAAGACAATTATCCAACTCCCTATATCGATCAAATAATCGATGATTGTGCCGGCAGTGAAATGTTTTCCTTTATGGATGGCTTTTCAGGGTATAATCAAATAAACATACTCCCTGTTGATCAGCCAAAAATAGCTTTTATTTGTCCTTGGGGGACATTTGCTTACTGCAAACTACCCTTTGGATTGAAGAATGCTGGAGCAACTTTTCAAAGGGCAATGTCTTATGCGTTTCATGACATTAAGCACATTGTGCAACCGTATCTCGATGATTTACCTGCTCATTCATCACGCAGGGCTGACCATCTCACACATTTACGTGCTATCTTTATGATATGTCGGCATTATCGAATTCGGCTGAATCCACACAAATGTGTTTTTTGTGTCGAGTCGGATCGTTTACTGGGATTTGTTGTCTCGAAAGCAGGTATTCGCGTCGATCCGTCGAAGGTCGAAGCTATTGTCAAATTACCTCCTCCTTCGACTTTACGCCAACTCCAAAGTTTGCAGGGGAAAGCAAACTTTTTATGTCGATTTATCCCTAACTATGTCGAGCTTATGAAAGGTTTTACCCGGTTGCTGAAACAGAACATTCCATTCTTTTGGGATGAGATCGCTGATCGGTCTTTCGATGCACTTAAACACGCGTTAACCCATGCACCGTTATTGCATCCTCCCAACTACAACCAGGATTACATTTTGTACCTCGCTGCTTCTCATTCCACTATTGGGATGGTTTTAGTTCAGAAAGACGAATCTAACGCTGAACATGTGATTTATTATCTTAGTCGGAATCTGCATCCGACCGAAATCAAATACACACATGTGGAGAAATTGGCCTTGGCAGTTGTTCAAGTTGTCCAACGATTTAGACATTACATATTGTTACGCAAAACTACGGTAATTTTTTATTGCAACCCTATGATGTACATTTTGACCAAACAATTTCTAGGGGGCAAGTATTCCAAATGGATAGTCATCCTGCAGGAATTTGACTTGGAGTTTGAGAAATCCAGGGCAAAGAAATCTTTGGTATTTGCGGAACTAATGTGTGATTTCCCCTCTACTGATACTGAAACTGTGGCAGAGCAGCCCATTGCGGACGAATCTCTGTTTCTTATCAGTACTCTTGATCCATGGTATGGAGATATTATCGTTTATCTCCAAACCCAATATTTTCGGCCTGAAATCTCGCGATCTCAGCGACGGAAGATACGTTTCCAATCCCAACAGTATAATATTATTGGTGATACACTTTATCGTCGTGGAGCGGATTCTGTTTTCCGACGCTGTCTTATTCATGAAGAAGCTGAAAAGGTTTTAAATGACTGCCATTCTGGAGCATGTGGCGGTCATATGTTTGGGTATGCCACAGCCCAAAAGATATTGCGCGCTGGTTATTTCTGGTCGTCATTATTCAAAGATTGTATTTATGCAGTACGGAAATGCCACAATTGTCAACTTTTTGATCGTAAGATGCGGCGCCACCCGCTCCTCTTCATCCCATAATTGCTGTTGGTCCTTTCACAAAATGGGGTATCGATTTTATTACATGTAACCCTCACTCGGCCGGGGGGCATGCATATATTATCTTAGCAGTAGATTATTTTACTAAGTGGGCCGAGGCGATGCCTACATTTTTGGCTGACGGCAAGACTGCTGCAACTTTCGTATTTAATCACATAATTGCTAGGTTCGGTGTTCCTCAAGCCATTATTACTGATCATGGAAGCCATTTTCGGAATGTCATGATGACTGAACTGACAGAACAGCTTGGCCTGCACCACGATAGTTCCACTCCATATTATCCGCAAGCCAATGGTCTGGTCGAAGCCATAAATAAATTTTTAGTCACCATGATTAGACGAATTATTGGTATTCACAAGACGAATTGGCATTCCATGTTATTTTCAGCACTTTGGGCATATCGAACCTCAGTCAAAACATCAACTGGTTTCACTCCCTTTCAACTCGTTTATGGTTTGGAAGTTGTGTTGCCGATTGAATGCGAAATTCCATCTTTGAAATTAGCCATAGAATTACTCCCAACTATGTCTGAAGAGGAGAAACGTTTTTTGTACTTGGCTCAATTGGATGAAAATCGGAGAGACGCTGCAATAGCAAACGAGGCTCATGTCAAAAGAGTAAAAGCTCAGTATGATAGAAGTATTACCCCTCGAAATTTTTCAGAAGGAGACCTAGTCTTAGTTTATGATCAAGCCAACGATAAGCTAGGAGCTGGGAAATTTGTGCCCATGTGGCATGGTCCTTTCATTTTTAAGCGAAAGCTGGAAAAAGGGACCTATGAGCTGATAGATTTTGATGGTATCCCTTTAGATAAGCCCATAAATGGGTTATATCTGAAGCGATATTATGCTTAAACCTGGTGTGGAGATATTTTATTTTTTAGGTTAGATTTCTTTACTGCTGGTGTGTCTTAGATTAGAAAGGTGTGCCTAGTTTAGAAGTGTGTTTTTATCACTATTCCTGCTTATCTGAGTTTTACTCTTGATATTGTAGATGTCGACGTCTCTTCAAACCTACATTGGTTTTGCTGATGGTGCTTGTCGTAGTACACGGAACATTTCTTCTGCAGCTTGGGTTATCTATTCACCCTCTGACGAGTTAGTTTCCATGCATGGGGTAAGCCTTGGTCAAACAACGAATAACATTGCCGAGTATAGTGTAGTGATTGAGTTATTATCTGAGTCCATATAATTTGGGATTCGGAGTTTGATTGTGAGGTTGGATTCTGAACTTGTTGTATTACAGCTTAACAGGGTTTATGCCATTAGAAATCTAGTGTTGTTACGGTTATTTTTAAGAGTTCGTCTCTTGGAACGTGAATTTGACTACATTGAATATCAACATATTCCAAGACATTTAAATACATTAGCAGACGCAGTTGCTTCTAGTATGATAAATCGACATTTGTAGTGATCGAAACAGTAAAACAAACAACATTCATAAAATGTACGCAGATAGCCGGTAAATAGTGATATATATCATAGTATAAAAGTGTTTTCAAAAAATATACATCTTCTTCGATCATAGGTTGGAAACACCTTATGATCGGCAAATGATAACACAAAAAGTCAAAAATATGAGTCTACAATACGATCATCCCATCACTGATGGTGATCACGATAAGAAACCACTGCCCGAGCCACCCTGCACAGGAACCTCCTAAAAATTCCTAGAACACCAATCACGTATCTCTGCAATCTGAGTGGAATGTCATCTATGTCTGTCTCCGGAATATCTAGAGTCAAACGCTCTAGATGATGCTCTAAATCAGTCAAGATTTCTGCTGATTGGCCTGCTGGAGCTTGTGCGGCTGCAACTGGTTGTCTTCTTTCATAAGGTTGGAGATGGGCTGGTCGCCGTGGGCCCACATCTGTATTCAAAAAACTTTTGGTTATTAATTTTCAAGACGATTTAAAAATAAAAAAATTTAGAACTTAGAAACTGTTGAAGAAAGATTTTTTACTTGAGTCATCCCACTGTTCCCCTGCTGGGAGAGTCATTTCTCGGTCGCCGCGGAAATCTATCTCAGCGTATGGAAATTTCTCTATGACAAAAAGTTGGCTATCCAGCCAACGAAAATATGAAGAAGGAAATCGAACAATCTCAGCGCCCTCAATATCGTGACGGGCCATCAGTGTGGACCAACGAACCATCCTAGGTTCTCTAAGTCGACTGACATCAATAGGGATACTCTGTGGAGCTAGCATAGGAATCCTCTCTAGAGAAAAGGAGACGACGATGGATCCATATCCAAAGTTATTCAGTTTCCCATTTTCCGCTCTAGTTAGTTGGCCTTTATATTAGCCAACATAGAGTCACACCAGTTGAAAATGGTGTCGTGAAAACAGTCCACAACAATGCACATCTGAGAACCGGTAGCTACATGAAATGCTGTGCTCCCGCATAGTCTGGTAACAGTAAATGCAATAACTTTCAGCTCAGGACGGATGATAGTTTTTATATCAATCTGTTTGTCCCTGGGGTCTTCTTCATCATTACAAAATTCTTGCCGAAGACTAGCAACAGTCTGGCCAACTGGCCTAGTCCCAAAAAAGGAGAGTTGTTCGCCCCTCTTAGACAAACCAATTAGAAAATAAATGTCCTCCAGCTCGATTTCGAGCCAGTGGCCGCCAATAATGAAACACTGGTCCTGCACATTCCACCTGTTTACTAGCCATGTTAGGAGCTCTCCCTGTGCTCTCATGCCTTGGATGGCCCAGAATTTATATAAACCGCACGCTCTTAATGCTTGCATTGTGGGCATATGGAGCATTGCGGCGTCATCCACGTCCTCATGCTCACGTTCTCTCCAAATCAACATCTTGTTATGCCTACAATACATAAAAAGATAGATTAGAACAATTTAATTTGAAAAATTTGGGGGGCAAAAGAGAAATTTGAGTTTTAAATTTAAACGCGCGGGGACTGCACTTTACCTTTGTAAACAGTGCGTAGGAACGCACGCGCTCTGTAAGGAAAGTGCGGACCCACGACTTTTTTCTTTGTGGAAAAAAGTCGGGGTCCGCAGGTACCATGTGTGTCACATGCGGACCCCCGCGGGCGATTTTCAAACCATATTTTTTCCTTAAAAATAAAATTTAAAGCCTAAAAATGAATTGTAAATGGATGAAATGCAAGATTAAGAGGTCGTGGATTACCTGGGACTGACGGTTCTCGATTTCAACGGACGGATTTTCCAGAATCTTCACAGGAACTTTTTTACCCAAAAGCTTCTACTTTTCACTCTGAACTTGAACGGTAAAAATGAAGTTGAAAAAGTCCTTTTTATAAGTTTTTTCGAATAAATGAATCTTTAATTTATTTATTTTCACTTTAAAAAGGGTATTTTTGAAGCATTTTTACTCATTTTAAACAAGTATGTGTAATGTTTCAAGTTTTTGTGCAGAAATTGGATTTTTCAGGAGAATTGATCATTTTTCAACAAAGAGCATACTTTTATCACTTTTTCAGACTCTTTCAAAAATTCACGAAAAAGTGAAACATTGGAGTCATCTTTTAAGCCCTTTTCAGACTCTCTAAATATGAAAAGATCGCCAATTACTTGATCGTTCGAACTCGTTAAAGTAAATGAATGATCGTCCCTTCAGTATAAGTTTATCCCTTTTATGGACTGAAATGGACTATTTACGAAAAAGGTATACGTTGACTAATTACGGTCAATAGAGTTCTCTTCCACATTATTTTATCCTTTTTCAGGCCTGAGAGACTAAATTTACGAAAAAGTACACCCATGGAGTTTTCTTAAGTTTTTTCTTCTGACTCCCTAGAATTGAAAAACACTGAGTTTCTCCTATACTGGACTTGTTAAAATTTAACAGTAAAGGACCTATTCAATTTTCAACAGGAATGAACCACTCCTTAGGGTTCGAATCTTAAACTAAGTTGGACTCATTCAAAGGATGAGGTTATAAACAAGCAAATGTTATCCTCCTCAAGCTTGTCAAAAATAAAGAGGTACATGCTAGAAATGGT
This sequence comes from Pinus albicaulis, assembly GCA_034641835.2. NCBI lineage: Eukaryota > Viridiplantae > Streptophyta > Pinopsida > Pinales > Pinaceae > Pinus > Pinus albicaulis. Next base: position 12,831 of record JAXQQM020061132.1, read on the forward strand.
GGGGGAAAAGGGAGGAAAATGGGCGTATTTGTTGTATTTTGATTCTTCGAAAATTCAGTCGACCACTCTTGAACACGACACTTTCATTCACCTGGGTTGGGAAATCCTTTGCCTAATAGTTAATCAAACCTCATTTGAAAGTCTTCATCCGGTTTCTGGGTATTAGCTTTGGGTCAATTGTTACCAAGCCATCTGCAGTGTCGTTATGTGTTCAAGAGGACAGTTTAAATAAACCATTCATCTGCAAAATATCTGTCATCCATTTTGACCATCCCTGAGTCAGTCCTTGCCAATATATTTTCAAAACTTGATCTATGATTTCGTGTTGTGGGCTTGCCTACGACGGATCGCTTTCTATCGATGACAACTCATTATCTGGGAAGTTGATCTAGAAATCGTCAGTACCTTGAAATCTGCATGCCTTAATGGCAGGTTTCTCGCTTTCGACGATGGGTTACATCATCGACCTTCGATCGAATGATTCCGTGAGATGTTCGACTTCAGCTCATTCATTCACATTTCATGAATTGTACTGGGTACTTTGAGAGCCATTGACATTACTGGTGGTAACTCTCACACTTGTTAACAGTTTACATCATTGACTGGTAATCAAGTGGTTTCTACCATGTTCGACTTCGACACATTCATTCACATGGATAGAATCGTACTAGTTCGAGATGCGGAAATCAAGACCCTGGATCTAGTTTCTACCATCCAGGCTGCGAGGAATTTTGTTATCATTTATACAGTGGACTATTTATAAACAGATGGCTGCGCCCATACTGTGTTCACACATGTCTATACTGTGATGTACTCAAAATCATTCCTGTATCAGAATAGTTGAATCAGTTTTTAGTTAGTTTAATCTGAGTATGGGAATGCCTACCTCAGTGATGATATGTATACATATATATTTTTCATTGAATGTTTTTACAGGTGTTGACTGGGGTGTCCACAGGATGATCCTTGAAATGATAAAGTACTGCACTCTTCATATATGACAGACTCCAGCATCATCTATTCCAGACTTTGCACTTTAGGGGGCAATCTGTTACACTGAAAATTTTCATCCTGACATTCTGCGTGTATGAGCTCATTATTACTCATACTTCTCCCTTTTGCAAGTCTAACATATCAGTTCCTCATGTCAAGCCTTCAAAATCAGAAAAAGTTCCTAAAAGTCTCCTAAACTTTGGTATCGCACTTTCTGGCTATCTTGCCTGCGGTCCTGCACCCAATGTTCAGCTTGCCTGCGTTTCTGAATGCACTTTATCTTTATTATAGGTGCGGACCCCTGTAAGATTAAAAAGGCGCAAGTAAAATCCCAAAAATCTCAATTAAAGTAAATTCTGGAAGCTTCTAGAATGGATTTTGCGGTGGCAGAACCGCTCTTGTGAGGTGCATGAATCCCTTACCTTATGGAGCTAACCCCTTGATGTGAGGATCTTATCCCTTTGAAGGAGGATTCTATCCCTTCATACTTGGAACAGAAAACCTCCTCTTTTCCACTATAAAAAGAGGCATTGGGTAGCCTCAAAGGGAGTTCAAGCTTAAGAATATTTGAGGTTAAGTGTTGTTGAGATTTAGACTCAGTTAACTAAGACTTTTGTGAGGAGAGATTACATACCTCTATTTTTCTTGGTTGGAGGAGTGTAGAGCTTATCAAAGTAAAGGAGACTCCTGCTTCGGACCCCGGAAAGTCCTGTGCAACATCAAGGCTCAGGTTGTAAGGATTTTCTTCTTTTGAAATTAATACAAATATACTCATTTTTCTCAATAAGCTTTCAATCGATGGTTTATTTCATAGATTCCTTGATCACTATGATAAGCATGGTTTACGATGATTTATATACAGGTGCTATGTAATACTTCGCTTGTTTTTTACTGCAGGATTACAAGCGAAACTCCTTCAAGCGCGCGAGGGATAACAATAACTTCAAACAAGCACTGGACAAATGGTAAGTCTTTTACACCTATATAGAGCTTTTCATAGATCATATATGCTTAGAGAAAGATTAGTCTATTTGGCTGTTTGTTGCTAGATACTTTTAGTACTAGGGAGATCGGTCTTGTCCGCAAGACGGATTAATCCATACAACACAAGCTCAAAATCTGAACCAAGAAAAGGAAAAAGATAGCTCTAAATAGATCAAAACCAGAGTTGGAAAAAGAATAGAAGGATGTTTATGATTTTCAGATGTTAAGCCCTCACAATTTTGTTTTATTTTTCTGCAAATAAAGTCTGTACAGCTTGTACATAAAGCCATAGACACCATAGCAAATCAGATTTCTTAATCCTGATTTAGTTATGTTTTAAATTTCCTGTCTTATAAATAGAGAATAAAATCTGCCAAACAGCCTAATCTTGACAGATAGATAGTTAGGTAGAGAAATAAAGAGTTCAACAGTTTAATCTGAACTCTTGGAAGAAATAAGAATAGGATTAGATAGTTTATTTCTGTTTTCAAAAATAAAATTTCAAAGAGTTTGCTAGTTCAAATTCACTCAAAGGAAGAAGAAAAAATGCCAGGACAAGTAAGATTGGGTAGGTAGAGATGCTGTTTAAAAGAGTTTTCATGCTACAGGTCATTAAAGAATTGTCAAAATGCAAAGAAAATCAACAAGAAAACAAAGAAATTTTGCCAAATGGATAAGGCACTGGTCTGTTGAAACTCAATGATTATTTTCTGAGGTTCTGGACACCTTAAAAAGCAAGATGTCCTCCCCAAGTGGAGCCACTGTTAGTCATCCAAAATTTTGATGATATCCAAAGATGACTAAATTACTAATCCTAGATTTCTAGAAATAATATTTCAAAGAAGCATTATGAGTTCTAGAAATCTTACTGCCTTCATCATCCTAAGTCTATTAGTTCACCAAAATCTTCATCTATGCCTTCTAAAAGATCACTCTACTGTTTCAAAAGGAAGCTTGTTTCAAGCTATTTTCACCATTTTTTCCTCCATTTCATTCTCCCATTTTATCACTCCTGCCCCGATTTTCTATCAGTCCCTTTTCCCTCTTTAAAACTCATTTTACCTTCATTAAAACCTCCATTTCCTCTAAAAAACCCCTTTAAACCATTATAAACACCTTCATTTGGTTTAAAAATACCTTTTCTAAACCTATCGAAAGCCTCCAAAAGGTTCAAAAAACCCTCTTTTCTCCCTATCGAAACCTTCAAAAAGACCAAAAACTTTGGTTTTAGGCCTATTTTTCCGCTCTTTTACAAAATTTGGGCCTTAAGCCCTCGAGGGCTTAAAGTCCTCCGCCCCTTTCTATTCATATAACCTAGGGCGCGACCATGGACTAGGACTAAACCCCTTTTTTCTTAGCCCTAGCTCCCGGTCCTTCGCTCCACCCACGGGACCGCACCTCTCCCTTTTTCTCTAGCCCCTTCCTTGACTTTTCTTTTTTTGGCCCCTGTGTCTTCCTTGATGGATCTCAACCGTAAATCCCGATGATCTAACGACTATGGTCCCCCCGCGACCTCCTGACCCATAATTTACCGTTTCATCCCATGAAAAATCGCCATCGTTGATCGGACAGATCTAACGGTTGTTAAAAACCTACTTCTCCTCCCATCTCCCAACCTTTCCGTTACCCGAAAAAGCACCCACGTCACCATCGGGCCCACCACCCACTGCTCCACCATCCATTCAACCCCCGTCTACCACCTGGCCTCCACTACCTCCTCACCTGCGCAACTTTCCACCATCGCACTCCCCTGTGGCCGTAGATCCACCACCCCTGGATTTGACGGCCCAAAAATAGTTTCGCATGGATTTTGCAGCCGAGGTTTAACACCTCATTTTTACGCGAAACTGGTGGTTTTTATAGGGGCACGTGGCAAGAGATGAATGGAATCGCGTTCCCCCGGGGAAAAACCGCTAACCGCCCAACTTCAACGCGAAAACTGCTGGTGGTTTTACGAAACCACTTTTGCCCATTTTCGTGCCAAAGCCATTTTCAAACCCTGTTTTTTGCGATTTTCTCCATGAAATCCATTCTGTGCATTCATTTCCTCTACATCGCTCCATAAACCACTCCTCACGCCTCTGTAAGAAGTTAACCACAAAAATGCAGGGTTTATTTAACAATTTGTTTGTGTTGCAAGTTTTTTAATAGAGGCTAAGGTATTAAAAGGTCCTCCAGAGCCAAGGAAACAATGGAAAAACCTAGATGAGGATCCTCAGAGTGAAATAACAAAGGAACAAGAATTTTGAGGGTTTATTTTTGAAGTTTGGTCAGTGATTCATAATCACTGACTGATTACTAAAACCTCCAACGCAACAGCAGAAGACCTGTACACAAATGAATCAAAGAGAGTCAGTGAAGGCCAAATAAACATAGATTAAAGGCTTAAATGATGATTAAAGAATAAAAATGCAGTTAAATACAGATGAACGAAAGTTCAAAAGAATCCGAAAGGTTTCAAAGACATCATGATGAATTAAGAAGGCCAAAAGCAGAATTAGGCCTTAAATACAGTTTAATGATGAAATTAAGGAAAATTAGGCTAAAGATAGCCTCGAACACATCAAAATGCAGTAGTTATTTCATTTAATAAATCAAACTGACACCTTTGGCCTACCCTTTATCTGTAAAGAAAATCAGCAGTTATTACACAAAAGAAGATATTTTAAGCTGTCAAGACAGTTAATGTAAAGATAAAGATAGACCTCAAAGTCAAACTTTTCACCTATTTTATCCTTAGAAAGTTAAGACAAAGTTATTAAACAGAGAAATAGTTGCACACATGTTCCTACCTTATGCCTTGCATGGTTTTCAAGGTCAGAGATGCATTTAATCTGTAATTAATAACACTTGGACCCTAGATCAGTTCCACCTCCTCATTTGCATCATAAATACTGCATTTGAACTCATTATATGTGGGCATTTGATGAATCTTTGAAGTAATACACTGCTCTGCTGAAGTTGAAAGAAAATTGATGTTTTGGAACCTGTAGATGTTTTGACTTCTTTGTTGATGGAGAAAGATCTGTCATTGGATCCCTGAGCTTGGATTTTGGTGAAGTATTCTAATATATTAATGTTTTTCCTGTTTTCCATTTTGTTTCATCATTTCTTACTACAGTAGAGTAAAAATTTTAGGCTAAGAAATGTTTCCTAGAAGCACCGTAGGCCTGTTTACTCTTCACTATTTTATGTTTTCATCTGCTGAGGCATTCTAGAGAATTCTTAATTGCTCTCTTGAACCCTTATGCTTGTTTATTTCAGAAATAGTTCAACAGTTGGTCTCAAGAATGAATTATGGTTTTCCTTGCTTACTTGCTGCCACTTAAAAAATTACTTCTGAAGTCTCCCTTTAAAGTACCAATGTTTACACTCTGCCAAACAGGTCTGTTTTGATCATACCCTTTATTCTTGCTTGAATAATTGTTTTGAAGGTCTTTATAGCTGTAATCAAAGATGCTTAGGAGTTCCCTCTTCTATGAATGCAGTTATTTGTGAATCTTTTGTGTTTTCTTATCCTTGAAAGTGAAGTCTTTGGATGAAATAGAGCGTTCCTCGACTCCTAGATTTAATTTGAAAAGTTTGTCTTGAAATTATTATTTGCTGAAGTGTGGTTTTATAGAATTTATGGATAGTCCTATTTATGGAATGCCTCTTCATGCTCATATAATGTTTTAAGTCCCTTTGTTGAGAAGTACATATAATTAAGGATTCTTAATTGCCCTTAGTTCTACTTTTCATTCTAAACCTTTAATGTCCATTTCATTTCACCTGAAAGACTTTGTAGATCCACTGACCAAGTTAGATTTGCCCTTTGATACCCCTGATTCATTTACAAACTTGTTATAACTTCCATTTGAATCCATTTCCCAATGACTTAGAGATTTCCCTTTCCTATCTATGCTACCTAGATCATCATGTCCCACCAAACAATAAAACAAAATCATGCTTAATAACTAGCCTAAAATCAACCTTTTTACAAGCAAACAAGTCATATCTTTGCAAACAATTGAGAGATCCCTCTCTGAGACTAGGAAGGCTAGGTCCTAGAACTTTAAAGACTGGTTTTGATGTTGCCTTGTCATTTAGTATGCCAATATGCTAAATCACAGGACTAACACTTCTTTCTTGATACATTTTACAAGATGACGTTATTCATTTGTTTTTTTTTTGTATCTATCTCTCCTAATCATCATGTTTTCTGAAGAATAATATGAAGGTTGTCTTGGATGTTACACATGTAACAAACAATAGCCACAAACAATGTTTTTTATTCCATCGTATGCAAAAATAATTGTGCCAGCCAAGTGTGACCGCCACAACCACTGCGAGCAGTACGCTGCCAATTCAAATTCCTCTTCCACGTCGCTTCAGGTACATCATTCAAAGGGTAACATCATCGTTTAATAGTTTGGTGATTAATGAAAAGTGATGATATTCCCGTGACAGCCGTGGGTAGCTGTCACCATTAAATCAGGGGGGATATATCTTGTAATCATTGAAAGAAATCCGTAGTTATGAACTGTTATTAACCATGCATGCATATAATTAATAACCGAATAGCCAATGATGACCAAATCTGGCTGAAAAAGGCGTGTGTACTTAGAACCCATTAATTTTCATAACGAGACATTTATGATGGAATGTGTGAAGTACGATTCGGTAATCCGTAAATCCTGTCACCTTCCATCACCCTCCTCAACTGAAGCCTTGTATCCTCTTCCAAAACTCTTCATCTGGGATAAGTAGAGTAAGGTGCCGAGAAGAAATAAGCAGTGCAAAGACATTACAGTGGGTTAAGCAACAAGGAGTGAATTCAAAATAATAGAAATATGGGTGGAGCAGTAGTAAGACACAAGCCAGATTCCATGGATGCCTTGCAGAACTTTCCAGAAGCATACCAGGTATTTATGGATTCCGGGTGGATTGAATATTTTCAGAAATTGGAAGGGTTGGACGTGGATATTGCAATTGAATTCAATCAGAATTTGAATAACCACCAGACCCGAGTCGGGGGCCTGCAAATTGAGGTGACAGAAGAAGTGTTGCCCGGGTAACCACATTTCCAGTAGAAGGACAGATATGGTTTAACAGGAAAATAAATGACCCCTCCTTGAAGGAATACTTCCTTGAAGGTGAAGAAAATTTTGAAAATAAGGGAAAATGAATTGATAGGTTATCACTCCCTCAACCATGGGCAGATGTCACCCTGGATTTAATCAAATACATCACTTGTGAGGGAATATCCACAATATTTTTTAATTATCACTTCCATCTACTCAATCATCTTCGGCACTAAAAAAATATTAACCTTCCATCCTACTTATTAGGAAACACTAAGCATATGGTTACGACGGTGAAGACAACAACACATCAGGAAGCATGTGTGACCAATCATGGACTTATCAAATTGATCGTGCTGGATGTCCTAGGCCAGTAGGGAAGGAGTTGAGAAGAATTTAAACGAAAAATTCCTAGGACAAGCCATAGAAAAAATGCTGCGACTTCAGAAGGAAGTCAGGTAGAAGTTGAGGCCCAAACTTGGCCTGTCAGATTCAGAATTGGAAAATAGCCCACTGGCGAAACAATTGAGGACAGACGAGAAAAACAGAGGGTGAAATTTAACTTGCCCACAGAACCTTTTTCACAGCCAGAAAGCAGAAAGAAGAAGAGGGATCAGAAGAAGAAGAAAGATAACTCTCATCCTCAGGTAAGGATGAAACTCATGTCCTACTTTTAGAAGTTGAAAATTTAAGAAAGGAAAATGAACAGTTGAAACAAATATTATCTAAGGGGAAGGAAATCTTGGTACCCATATGCACAACATTTTTTCAAGGACTAACAACAGCAGGATATAAGGTCTGTGGGGAAAACACCAGACCAATGGAAACAACAATGGACACAGAGGCTACTCTAGGCGAAAATGAAGGGGCTGATATGTTGGGGTTCCCATGTTTTGGCCAGATTGGCAAGACCAAAATATGAGACAACATCAAACCACTTTCAGACCTCAAGATCTATCCCTCCTGGGTCCAGAGAGGGATCTCTCTATGATATGCCAAAGATATATGACTTTGAAGCTCAAAGGTTAAGATATTATGCTAGTTATAGGCATAGGCACAGGGTTTGTTTGTTTGATTGTTTGTGTGGTTGCTGGTCATCAGGAAAGAAGGGTTCAATATAAAACAAGGATGAGCAAAGAGGATTTAGGCAAAGGTGAAGTATTCTAGGGAGCATTCAAGACCATTGGGCAATGGATTTAGGAAAGGGTTTAATTGCTATTCAATGTGCAAGCTTTGAGTTGGGCTAGTCATCTAAAAAATTAGATCTTAAATATGATAGTGTGGTATGGAATGGTAAGGAAGGAGGAACAATAAAGATTTAGAACACAAAGTTAAAGACCTGAGATCAGAGAGAGACTTTTAACTCTCAATGCTTCGGCCTCCAGCTTGAGGGATCTTAGAAAGGTTCAATCGATTGAAAAGGATCCTAGTGGATAGGGCTAACTCTAATCCCCAGTGTTCCCAATTCTTTCAATTAAATCCTAACAAGAACATCTAAGAACAGATTCATTTTAATTCATACATCAGCTAGGAGGAAATAACATCCACTACACTGGTTAAATTAACTGAAATCAACTCTTAGATAACACATTTAGTAGAAAACATCAAAGGCAAGGAGAGCAGAAACATAGGGTACCTAACAAGGGTAAATCCTATGCCGGATTCTGATGCAATCCAGTAGAAATGAAATGAAACGGAATGCAAGTTAAACACAAATACAGAGATAGAAAAACATCACCGCTGCTTTAGATCAGGATCCAAATAAATGTGCTTGTCATATTAAAAAGCAACACCAGTCAAGTACAACATTGCCAATAGCTGGATACTTAGTCTGAAAACATCTTCCTTAGCCTATCTTACAACTTTACACAGAGACTTTGTCTCAAAAGAAACAACTTGTAATTCTCTGATAACTAATCAACAACCATTACAATGAGTTCCTTCACGAATTTATAGCTCAAGTGGAGCAGAGAAAGTAGGTGAAAACTAAATGCAGCATTAAAACTCAGGAAAGGAAGAGGGCCGAGGCCCATTCTATTTAAATTCTGTGCATTTATCCATGGCACTCTTTGGGTGAAAGAGTGGTCTTCTCCAAGCTTCCATTTAATTTCGGTATGTCTCTGAGGTACTTTGGCTGCAGTACTCTATAGTACTTCTGGTGAATAAACAAAAAGTAAATAAATGATGCTAGGGTCTGCCATACTGTGAATCAAATGCTCTGATAGCATCAGGACTGTTGTCAGGGTGGAAATCTTCTCAGGAACACGGCATAGAATAAAAGCAATATGGATACTATGTCCTTTTATGGAAGAACGTTCCACTGATGTCAAAACCTTGCTAATATGTTTTTCTATGCATTGGACCTTCTAAGTGATCCACGGGGTCTTCGAACTGGTACCTTTGCCCTTTAAACACTGGATTAAGGCTCAAAATATTCTATTACATGCCTTGAACTCTCTGCTGCTCCATTTTTGTCTCTGTCGGTGAAATCTGTGCTTTTAATGGCTCTGGGGAGGTTTTACAGAGTTCAAACCCTGCTCTTTAATGCAAGTCCTGTAATGGCTCCTTCCTAGGCTTTCTTCATGATTTCGGCCTTTGAAAAAATGGTCCTTTCCTTGTTTTTTTCCGCTGTAATAAAGACTGTGAAATCATGGCAGCTTTCACCCTCTGATAACCCTGCAAAACATGAAAACCTGTTAAGAAAACCATGCATGGAGGTGGTGGATGCAACGGGGATGACGGGAATGGCCATGTAGACTGGTAAGATGGTGGAAAAGTGTAGGATTATGGTGGAAAATGGTTGTGGCGAAAATTGGTGGACTGTGGCGAAAATTTAAATGCAAACCTTTGAAAAATGACCTCTGAATGAAATATGAACGAAATATAAGGAGGGCGGAGGACAACTTGATAAAAACACGTGGAGAGCTGACGTGGCGGGACCTAGTCGATGGTGGGGCCTGAATTTAAATCTGGACTGTCCGATCTCAGGAGGAGATCGACGGTGGAAAACGTATCAGAGGGCGACGGACGGTGGGCCAGGGGTACAGATACCTTGGGTTATCCACGAGTACAGCAAATGGACGATAATGATCAGATAAAGAGTGAGATCGGACAGTTCATATGCATATCGCACAGGTCAAATTCCGGAAACTGGATGCTTGTGAGTAGGTAGTTTTGAGCAAGTGTCGAAGCCCACGTGTCGAATGGTGAGTGGAAATGCAACCAAACTCATCCGCCCACCTACGGAGAGGTGCGGTGAAACCATTGGTTTCGAATGCGTGCGGGCTGCGAGGGACCATTGGGGGCGGATGAAATACGGGCCGTCGATCTGTGAAATTTGAATGGGCCAGTTGGATGTGATCGGACGGGCGAACGGGGAGGCGGCAGGGCGCATTGCGAAACAACATTGACAGATTAGATCTTACACGGATAGACGTGAGATTATTTCAGGGCCGGCAGACAGAGTTCACCATCGCATGGGGCACAGCCATTTACAAAGGATAAGGCGCATGTAGAGCTTTGGTGCGATAAGCGCTTTATGACTAGCGCTTGGTCTTAGCGCTCGGGTGCATGAAGGGGAAGGGTTTTAGGGGGCTGTCCGAAGGGGGCTAAGCCTGCATGTATGGAAAACATGGTTTTTTGGCCCATTTTTAGTGAGATTCAAGGCCAGGGAAGGGTAACAGTAGAGGCAATAAGGTTTTTTAAAGGTTTGGAGAGGGGAAATAAAGTGACTTAGAAGGTTTAAGGGGGATTTGGGGATAGTTTAGGAGGTAAAATGGGGGACTTTAACACAGGGGAAAAAGGGTTGAAAAAGGGACATTTTGCAGGGATACAAGGGATAAATGTAGGCCTTTGGAGCACAATTTTTTTGCAATCAGAGAGGCTTTATAATGGGAATTAGCAGAGTGGATTTATAAAAAGGAAAAAGGCACAAAGAGGCTTCAAGGATGATGTTTTTTCAGAGGAAATGAATTCCATGAAGGCTCAAAAACATTTTAGCCCCCTGTTTGCTTGTCAAAATTTATGGGGGGCTAACAGTGGCTCCACATGGGGATGGCTTCTTCTTGAAGGAGTCAAGAATTCAGAGAATATCTCTTTGAAGTAGGCTTGATGCCTGGTACCTTGAGCCATATTTCTTCCTTGATTTTCAGCTGCCACAAATATGATAGATCAGCAGAAACATTCCCAAACAATCTACCTACCCATCCTACAATCCTAGCATTTTTTCTTCTTCTAGGGTGCATTTGGACTAGAAAACCCTTTACATCATTTTTTTTTTTTTACAAACAAGAAAATAAACCTATTCTATTTATACCCTTATTAATCCATGAGACCAGATTAAACTGTTGGCCTCATATGTTTCTCTACCTATTCTAACATCTGCTGGGGTTAAACTATCCAGCAGATTTCTTCTCTATATTCTACAACAGAAATTTAAAAATAGTCAAACTAGGATTAGACAGTCTAGTTTGCTCTGGATCCAAGGCATAAAGATAGTTGCACATGGACATAAACTTGCAGGAAACTGGAAACAAAACTTCGAAGGCCTGAGATCTGAAGTTTTCAGCATCCTTCTTTTCTTGGTGACTCAAGTTTTGAGCTTGTTAGAGTCACTTTCTTATTTTTTTTTTATATTTATTTCAGCTCTGGTTTTGGGCTTGTTAGAGCTGACTCTTTTTCTTCTTTGCTGGTCCAGGTTTTGGGCATGTTTGAACCAGCTATCTTTACTTTCTTTGGCTCAGGTTTTGATCATATTAGAGCCAATCTTTGCACTTCAGAGGTTCATGTTTTGAGCATGTCTGAACCTCTCCTTTCTTTCTGTTTTTTTTTTTTTGAAACATTTTCTCTTTTTCTTGAAAACAAACACTGCAATGGTATGTACAATGGAAATGGAAATGGAAATGGAAACTGGAAATTGGAAATCAGCAGAAGTAGTGTTTGAGCATCCTGCCATTGACAGGACCCCCAAACAGCTTTGTACCATCTAACTCTTGTAGAAAAAAGGCATTTGGACCCACAGTGGCCTGGATGATGTAGGGACCTTGCCACAAACTGTCAAACTTGCCGTGCTTTCCTTTGTCCTCTCTCCTTGAGTCCCACTTCAGAACTTTATCTCCAATTTTGAAATCAGAGGCCTTAGTTCTTTTGTCAAATAACTTCTTTATATTTTCCTATACCTTAATAGCTCTGTTATAGACCTCTTCCCTTGTTTGTTGGAGATGAATTGTTTGGTTTATTCTCCTCACCATGCTATCTTCTTCTGTTTATATCTCTTGAAAAATTTTAATCACTGGTATTCCAAGGCTGGTGGGAAACACTGGTTCTGTTCCATAGACAAGCTGATATGGTGACATGCCAATGGATTTCTTTGTTGTAAGCTTGTAAGCCTGTCAGCCCACAGGGCATGCACTAACTTGTTATGCCATGAATTTTTGTTCTCTTCTAGTAGCTTTTTGATGATGGTCACCAGGCTCTTGTTTGATGATTCAACTAATCCATTACCTTGAGGGTAATAGGCAGTTGAATGACCGAGTGCTATTTGATACCTGTGACAAAAATAAATCATTTTCTTGGATCCGAAAGCAGCAGCATTATCAGTGATTATTTTCCTTGGGCAACCAAACCGAGAGAGGATATGACCTTCAAGGAACCTAATGATGACTAAATTTGTGGCATTCCTAGTAGGTATGGCCTCTATCCACTTAGTGAAGTAATCAGTGGCTGTTAGGATCCATTTGTGTTGTGCAGAAGAAGCAGGGTGAATTTCTCCTATGAAATCTAGGCCCCATTGCATAAAGGGACCTTCAACAGTGATGGGTTGTAGAGGTAAGGGGAGGAGCTTTCTTTTGCCTTCAAAAATTTGGCATTTGTGGCAGGCAATTACCATCTTATGGATATCATTGAAGAGTGTAGGCCAATAGTAGCCAGCTCTGAGTATTTTGTTTGTAGTGGCTTTCCAGTTCAGGTGGCCTCCACACTCTCCTGCATGGAATTCTTGTTTAATCCTTTCTGCTTCAGATTCAGGCAAACATTTAAGCAATAGGCCATTTGGATTTTTCCAGTATAAACCTTTATTCATTATGCAATAGCTTCTGGCTTTTAGCTTTAAGAATCTGGCCTTGGTCTTTGATAGTTCAAGAGGGGCATTGAGGTGTGTAAGCACATATAGCATGTCAGAATACCAAAGAGAGCTCTGAAACTTCTCCTCAACAGTGGGATCAGGTAATCCATGCTGCTCATCCAAGGCATCTACCATGTTAATGTCAAGTGCTTGTAGATTTGATTCAGCCATTAGTTGAGCTAGGCCCTGACCTTTGATTAGTTTGGTGGGTTTTATCTTAAGGTCGTACTCTAAGATCACAGCAATCCATTTGCCCCTCTTCCCATCTGGGTCTTGGGACAAGATGTCTTTAACCAATATGTTGGGTACATAGGCTATGGTGTGGGAATGCAGTATGTACACCCTAAATTCTTTCAAGGCCTTAACCAAAGCATAGGCCTATTTTTCCATAATGTTGTATTTCAATGGTGCGTCTCTGAGTGCTTTGTTGAAGAAAGAAATGGGTTGTTCCATTCCCTCTGGATTTTTCTGCAATAGAACTGCAGCTATCGTATGCTTGGAGGCAAATGAAAAAATCAGGAAATCTTTTGAGAAATATGGGCTGATTAGGATAGGAGCCTGGGTGAGTGCAAGTTTAACTGATTCAAAATATTTCTTAGCTTCAACAGTCCACTTAAATCCTACACCTGTTTTCAGCATGTTAGTCATATTTCTAAGATGTTCAGCTAAGTTGGGAATAAACCTCCTGAGGAAGTTGATTTTCCCAATAAAGGACTGTAACTCCTTGATGTTTCTCGGGTGTGTGATTTGTAGTATTCCCTCAACTCTTTGTGGATCTATCCTAATCCCTTTCTCAGATATGATGTGGCCAAGAAGCTTACCTTCTTGCAGCCCAAATATAGTCTTTTTAGGATTCAGTGACAGACAAAATCTTCTACATTTTTCAAACACTCTTCTTAGGTGTTCTAGGTGTTCTTCCTCAGTCTTGGAATAGACTGTTATGTCATCCAGATAGATGACAATGAAGTGTCCTATTTCATCTGAAAAAGCTATGTCCATTTCTCTTTGGAAGGTTGCACCAACGTTCATCAATCCAAAAGGCATCTTTACATACATAAAAGTGCCCCATGGAGTGGTAAAAGTGGTCTTGATTTGGTCTTTTGGGAGTAATAAAACTTGGTTGTAACCTGAAAACCCATCTAGCAGGGAGATCCTTTTAGAACCCACTACCCTCTGAAGAATATGTTCCATTTTTGGCAAAGGGTAATTGTCTTTGAGTGAGGCTCTATTAAGGTTCCTGAAATCTATGCACAATCTGATCTCCCCTGTTTTCTTTCTCATAGCCACTAGGTTTGATACCCAATCAGAAAACCTCACCGACACAATTATACCTACCTCATACATCTTCTTGATCTCTTTTTCCACTGCAGGCAATTGTTTTGGGTTTATTCTGCGAAGTTTTTGTCTGAAGGGTTTCTGATTTTATTTCAAGGGTATTTTATGCTGTATGATGTTTGTGTCATAGGCTCTTAAGTCCTCATAACTCCAAGCAAACACATCAATGAATTCCTTGAATAGGTCAATGTATTTCTTTTTCATGTTTGTAGGCAGGGAATTAGCCAATTTGATCATCTTGGGTTTCTCTTCAGTACCTATGTTGCATTCCTCGACATCAGAGTCTACATGTTCTATAGTGGGCTTTTTTGCTACATCATCAAAGTCAAAAAGGTCTTCTAAAGGTTCCAGACCTCGAGGTATGTTCTTATCTTTGGTCTGCAGCACCTCTACTTCTTCACTATCTTCGTTTTCACATTTTTCGTTTGGATTTCCAATCTGTTCATTTAAAGTGTTTATTTCTATGTTACAGGGTGTTTCTTCCTTGTCTGAGGACTCTTCACTTAGGCAGCTACTGTCAGATTTGGATTCTGAATCAGAAAATTCAAACTCATTTCTGCCTACCAAGAAATCTTCAATCTGTTTATCGCCCTCAAAGACCTGCCAATATTTTTCATTGTCCGGCATTGCAGGTATGAATTTGGTTTGAATGATGATCTGTTGGTCACTGAGAGGCTTATGATACGAACTAGCCATGCAGGCTAGTCCATTTGCAATTTCGTTCTGACCTCTAGGGACAAACACCAGATCGTATTCCACAAAATTTTTCAATAGATCCATAGCGTCATTCCTGTATTCCCTCAGTCCAGGATGTTTTGCTGTATATTCACCATTCACCTGTTTAATGATCAGCTTAGAGTCCCCATGCACAGTTATCCTACGGGCTTCTAATTTCCTCAATAGTTTCAAGCCTAGGATAAGAGCCTCGTACTCTGCAATTTTGTTTGTACATTTTAAGTACAGGTTACATGCATGGCTCTCTGTGTTATGTATCCACACTCCTGCCCCAGCAGTTCTCTTGGTGCATGACCCATAGAAATTAATTTCCCATAAGGTTTCATTCTCGGGTTTATCATCGTTTCGTTCTTGGTGTGGTGTATGTGTTTATGAAGGGTGACTGATCAGCTGACTGTATTCTGCTTCTGGTTCACTTTGAGTTTTTGTTTCAGCGCACTGTTCAAATTTTTCTACATATTTCTCCTCCGAGTCTAGAGTATCCATTATGTTAAAGTCCATGGGCTCTGTTTCCTTGTTTGTATCTCTGTTTTTGGACTCTGACCCTTCTGAGGATTCATCATTACAAAGGATAAAGGAGTTAAGGACTGTATGTACAGAGTATAAAGGCGAATTTTCAGGCTTTTCGGGGCTACTAACTAGGAATTTCATTTGTGCCTCTCTGTACAGTCTTCTAAGTTGGCCAAAGATTGGGATTGTGGCATAGGCCTCATCCATCTGCATTGTACCTTGCAGCTTGGCTCCCCATGATATTGACATCAACATGCCATACTTGGGTGGCACATCTGCCACAACAACATCCATGACCATACATTTGGCTAGAATCTGGGTAAGGCTCACACATAAATCTTTGATCAGGCCAAGACACTTTACTCTGCTAGAGTCAAATGAATATAGGTCTTTATAGGGGCGGGTTATCTCTAGGCCTAATCTTTCCATCACTACTTTAGGCATCAGGTTGTGTGAAGCCCCAGAATCATGCATTGCATTGTGGAGAATCTTATCATGGATATTAAGACTGATATAAAAAGGGGGCACTACCCCTTTCCTAAAACTTTCCTTCTATTTTTGGACCAAACAGAAGGGCAGGTTGATCATCACTCAAATTTACAGTGTCACTATTCTCACCTAAATTTAAAGCTTTCAAAATTTGGCCTTTATATACATCCTGAGTGGCCAGCTCAGAGAGTGGGACAGAGACTTTAATTTTTGCAATCTCACTCTCCAAATTGAAAGTGGACTGATTCTTTGGAATGTTTAACTCTGTTTTGTTAACCACTACCTTAGTGGCTGAATCAGTGTGCTGATTCTTGTTATGTACAGTGTTTGTGATAATTTTATCAGGAGCACTAACTACGATTCTAGTGCTGCTAGTTGGTTGGTTTTGTTTATCAGTGTTTTGGTTGTCTTTTTCTTTGTTCTTTCCAGAACTCTCAGCTGCTGATTTTTTACTTTCAGCAGTCACTTTAGAAGTTTTCTCAGGCCTTTTCTTGATGGTAACCTCAGAAGATTTTGGTTTGGTAGTGTCTAGGCTCTTTTTTCTTCTAAGTTAATATTGTTCTCTGACCTGCATCATGGCATTTTCAAATCCTAACTTGTAATCTTCAGATTCTGACCATTCCTCATCCCAATATGAGGGTGAGGGCTGATCTTCTTCTGTGTAACAGTTGTGGATTGAATTTTCTGTTTCAAACATGTTTATTGTGTTCCCCTCAGACTCTTCTATGATTCCCTCATCTTCATCTAAAAAGTTCTCTTGGAATGGGGGAATAACTTGCTGATCTGATTCTCTTTGTCTGTTGGGGGTGGCATTGTTTCTTCTAAAGTTCTGGTTCTGGTTATGGTGTTGATTTCTGTTTAGGTTATTAACTGTGACAACCATTTTTTCCACCACTTGCTGTAGCTTTTCCATGTTTTTGGACATGCGGTCATTATTGGGGTCAGATGTGGAAGCTACATTGTCATCTCTATATGTTACCCTTTTCTCAGCTCTCAATCTTGCTTTCTTCTCAATCAGATTTTCCTCTACACTTACTGCTCCCTTTTGCATGTCTTCCAATGTGTTGTAATCCCTCTCCCTAAGCTGGTATGCCATGTCAGCATCAAGGCCTTCAGGGTACTTTACTAAAACCATACCTAGGGGAGGTTTCATGTGTGGAGGAAGTTAAACCTTGTAGAGTAGTCCTGAACACTTTCTCCTATGTTTCTTTTCAAGTTCTTGTATTCTGCTAGGATTTGGAGAGGGTTGGCCTTAACTTCCCATTTGTTTATGAAGGTCTGATATAAAGCAGGAAGATCTTGGATACTATTAGGAGGTAGGCCCTTAAACCATTTTTTCATATCACCTCCTAAGCTCTGGGCAAAGATTCTCATTTTGACTATTTCATCATCTATTTCCATGTAGTCAAAAGAATCTTCCATCCTATCTACATGGTGTTGAGTTGTGGTGGACTCTTTTGCAATGAAGTGTGGGATATTTGATTGATAATCATTGGGTAAAGGTACTAGAGGTTGGGGTAAAATCTGAGGTGCATACCAGGCTGCCATGATGGTGTTTTGATGGGGAAAAGGGTTAGCTTGAGCAGTTGGTATATGGATGACAGGGATGCTAGGACCAGCAGAAGCTTGTTGGGCAGATTTAGGGTGGCAGAGCCCCAAGTTTTGAATGAAGTGAATATCAGGAGGTGTAGATGGAGGGGTCTGTCTATTCCCAGGGTGTTTACCACTTTGAGGTGGTGAACCAGGAAGCTCAAGGTCTGGCTGGTCTAGGACACTGAATGACCTAGTTCTTGGTAAGATGTTTTGAGTTCCTAGGTCAAAAAATGGGTCTGATAGAGAGGTAAAGTCTTCTGGTGTAGAGTTAGCTATATGGATGTGGCTGGAAATAGTTGATTGTTTAGGTGTAGGAGATCCCTTGAGGATGCTCTCAGGGTTGTCAAATATTTCGGGGGGGTTTGGGTTAGGGTAAGCTCTTATGTGAATGGTTCTTGAAGCCAGAATGTTGTTTTCTAACCAAGCAGCTTAACCCTACTGGTTACTTCTATAATGGCCGATGTTGTATTGGGCTCAAGTCTCCCAGTGGATTCTAATGTGAACCAAGGTAATCAGCAGGTCTACTGATCACAAATGGAGTCTCTAAATCGTTTAGGAATTATGGAGTCGCCAGGTGGAAGGTTTCAGATGTTTCTGGAGGGTACATTGTCCACCACAGTGCTTATGAGATGTCCCTTTTCAAGGATATTCTTCACAACATAGAAAACTCTAACCAGAGATTGACTGGGAGGGCTTTTACCAGATATGTCACTTCTGAAAGAGTGTGAGATCTGGAGGCTACCTGGCCCTTTCCAGACTCTGTCTAAGAGTGTGGGAGAAACACAACAAATGGTATAGAGGTTGATCTGTGAATAGGAGTGTTTTACTGCCAACCTAACCAGAGTTTCTAGGTTTCTGAGGCTCTTATGATGCGGTAAGATGGACGGTACTCAAATTATCCCCAGTGGAGTCGCAATTTATGTTGGGGTTCCCATGTTTTGGCCAGATTTGCAAGACCAAAAGATGAGACAACATCAAACCACTTTCAGACCTCAGGATCTAGCCCTCCTGGCTCCAGAGAGGGATCTCTCTATGATATGTCAAAGATATATGACTTTGAAGCTCAGAGGTTAAGATATTAGGCTAGTTATAGGCACAGGGTTTGTTTGTTTGATTGTTTGTGTGGTTGCTGGTCATCAGGAAAGAAGGGTTCAATATATAACAAGGATGAGCAAAGAGGATTTAGGCAGAGGTGAAGTATTCTAGGGAGCATTCAAGACCATTGGGCAATGGATTCAGGAAAGGGTTTACTTGCTATTCAATGTGCAGGCTTTCAGTTAGGCTAGTCATCTAAAACATTGGATCTTAAAGATGATAGTGTGGTATGGAATGGTAAGGGAGGAGGAACAATAAAGATTTAGAACACAAAGTTAAAGACCTGAGATCAGAGAGAGACTTTTAACTCTCAATGCTTCGGCCTCCAGCTTGAGGGATATTAGAAAGGTTCAATCGATTGAAAAGGATCCTAGTGGATAGGGCTAACTCTAATCCCCAGTGTTCCCAATTCTTTCAATTAAATCCTAACAAGAAAATCTAAGACCATATTCATTTAATTCACACATCAGCTAGCAAGCAATAACATCCACTACACTGGTTAAATTAACTGAAATCAACTCTTAGATAACACATTTAGTAGAAAACATCAAAGGCAAGGAGAGCAGAAACATAGGGTACCTAACAAGGGTAAATCCTATGCCAGATTTATGATGCAAGCCAGTATAAATGGAATGCAAGTTAAACACAAATACAGAGATAGAAAAACATCACCGCTGCTTTAGATCAGGATCCAAATAAATGTGCTTGTCATATTAAAAAGCAACACCAGTCAAGTACAACATTGCCAATAGCTGGATACTTAGTCTGAAAACATCTTCCTCAGCCTATATTACAAATTTACATAGAGAATTTGTCTCAAAAGAAACAACTTGTAATTCTCTGATAACTGATCAACAACCATTACAATGAGTTCCTTCACGAATTTATAGCTCAGGTGGAGCAGAGAAAGTGGGTGAAAACTAAATGCAACATTAAAAATCAGGAAAGGAAGAGGGCCGAGGCCCATTCTATTTAAATTCTGTGCATTTATCCATGGCACTCTTTGGGTGAAAGAGTGGTCTTCTCCAGGCTTCCATTTACTTCTGGTATGTCTCTGAGGTACTTTGGCTACAGTACTCTGTAATACTTCTGGTGAATAAACAAAAAGTAAATAAATGATGCTAGGGTCTGCCATATTGTGAATCAAATGCTCTAATAGCATCAGGACTGTTGTCAGGGTGGAAATCTCCTCAGGAACACGACATAGAATAAAAGCAATATGGATACTGTGTCCTTTTATGGAAGAACGTTCCGCTGATCTTAAAACCCTGCTAATATGGTTTTCTGTGCATTGGAACTTCTGAGTGATCCACGGGGTCTTCGAATTGGTACCTTTGCCCTTTAAACATTGGATTAAGGCTCAAAATACTCTATTACGTGCCTTGAACTCTCTGCTGCTCCATTTCTGTCTCTGTCGGTGAAATATGTGCTTTTAATGGCTCTGGGGAGGTTTTATAGAGTTCAAACCCTGCTCTTTAATGCAAGTCCTGTAATGGCTCCTTCCCAGGCTTTCTTCGTGATTTCGGCCTCTGAAGAAATGGTCCTTTTTGCATTTTTTTCCGCTGTAATAAAGACTGTGAAATCATGGCAGCTTTCACCCTCTGATAACCCTGCAAAACATGAAAACCTGTTAAGAAAACCATGCATGGAGGTGGTGGATGCAACGGGGATGACGGGAATGGCCATGTAGACTGGTAAAATGGTAGAAAAGTGCAGGATTACGGTGGAAAATGGTTGTGGCGAAAATTGGCGGACTGTGGCAAAAAATTTAAATGCAAACCTTTGAAAAATGACCTCTGAATGAAATATGAACGAAATATAAGGAGGGCGGAGGACAACTTGATAAAAACACGTGGAGAGATGACGTGGCGGGATCCAGTCGATGGTGGGGCCTGACTTTAAATCTGGACCGTCCGATCTCAGGAGGAGATCGACGGTGGAAAATGTATCGGAGGGTGACGGACGGTGGGCCAGGGGTACGGATACCTTGGGTTATCCACCGTGCAACTTCGTGGAGCGATGACCGTCGGATGAAGAGCCCCAGATCGGACGGTTTATATGCATATCGCGCCGGGTCAAATGCCGAATGTTAACGCGCGATGGGGGGGTGATTTTTGAACAGTGTCAGAGCCACGTGTCAGGCGGTGAGTGGAATCGCTCCGAAAATAAAAATACCGCCCACCTCTGAAAGGCGGTGCGATAGAAACTGGCGATTTTTGAATGGGTGCGACTGCAGGGACCATCGGGTGGATGAAATACGGACCGTTGATCTGCGGACTGAATGGACAGTGGAGATGCGATCGGAGGGGCGAACGGGGGAGCGACAGGCACATTGCGGAACAACGCTGACCGTCAGATCTTACACATATCGAAGACTGAGATTATTTCAAGGGCCGATAGACAAGTTCACCATCGCATCAGAGCTTTTGTATTTACAAAGTATAAGGGCGCATGTGAAACCCCCAATTGCGATAAGCGCTTTATGACTAGCGCTTGGTCTTAGCACTCGGGCGCATGAAGGGGAAGGGTTTTAGGGGGATGGCCGAAGGGGGCTAAGCCTGCATGTATGGAAAACATGGTTTTTTGGCCCATTTTTAGTGAGATTTAAGGCCAGGGAAGGGTAACAGTAGAGGCAATAAGGTTTTTTAAAGGTTTGGAGAGGGGAAAGAAAGTGACTTACAAGGTTTAAGGGGGATTTGGGGATAGTTTAGGAGGTAAAATGGGGGACTTAACAAAGGGGAAAAAGGGTTGAAAAAGGGACATTTTGCAGGGATACAAGGGATAAATGTAGGCCTTTGGAGCACAATTTTTTTGCAATCAGAGAGGCTTTATAATGGGAATTAGTAGAGTGTATTTATCAAAAGGAAAAAGGCACAAAAAGGCTTCAAGGATGATGTGTTTTCAGAGGAAATGCATTCCTTGAAGGCTCAAAAACATTTTAGCCCCCTGTTTGCTTGTCAAAATTTATGGGGGGCTAACATGATACACAAGAACCCATTGATGAAGCTGATGTTACATAAGGACCAACAACAGAGGTGGAACATACCCATTCAACATAGGCTGTTACACCTATTATTGATGTTGATATTTAATGCAGAGGAATGCCGGGTCTTGTCATAGGATGGAGTTCTGAGAAAATTTTGTTAATTTCTAAATTGCAGAAGTGGAAACAAGAAGCAATCTCCCTTCGGGAGGGGGTGATTTCGTTGAAAGAACATCAGAAGGAGATAAGCAATTTACAAGAAAAATGGATGAAAGAAGAATTGAAGAAAGGTTGGGAAGAGTATAAGACGAAGGAAGACATAAAGAAGTAGGAGGAACAACTGTTGTTGTTACAACAACAGGTGCAAGATATAATTATGGACAAGAAAAAACTCCATGACCTTGCCCTCAATCTGTTGGGGTTCAAACGACCTTCCCCATCCTACCCCATTTTTCTATGGGAACGCTATTTCCTATTTTAGTTAAAAGCCATCAAGGAGAACAGATCCTATCTGTGTTCTTCCACTTGCACATTTTTAGATGTCTTTCGTGCTTCCAATTTTGACAAATAAAGCTTGTTGTGTGAGTTTTCTTGCACAATATCATTTGTGAGCACGTAAGTATGCAAATGGTAGTGAGTATATTCTCCTACATGGGGGATTTGCAGCTATGGGCCTTTGTGTCATTCATGAAGAATCAGATTGAGTGGGATCTGTCCACCAAATCTATGGATGCCAATGAAGAAAATACAACATTATGGATCCAGGCAGAACCAGGACGAGCCGTCGAGTTAAGGCGGTAATTTAGAAGAATTTTGAGCACTCCTGTGATAAGGGAAACCACTGCCACTGTGTTAGTGTGTTTGGTGCATGCATGTATGAAATCACACCAAATTAAGGGGTGTGGTTTACCCTCTTAAGTTATTGGTCATAGGTAGAAAAAGAAGTGGAGTCAAGCAAGTTAGTGGAACATGCTAGAACATAAACATACTAGATAGAGAAATAACATGCATATTCAAACACAAAAATTAAACTAAAACTAAAACAAATAAAACACAAGCTCTAAATAGAATCAAACAACTGTAATAATTTATATGGTGGTGCTTACAACCCCTCTTATTGAGTGTTGGTAGGAAATGAGGATGAAAATTTAACCCACTTTCAGGGGGCGCTTAGAACTTGGGTTCTAAGTCCCGATGCAAGGATGTCTTTACTTCCAAGCTTGCCTCAGTGCAAAGTCTCCCTCTCTCTATTATGGTGGACTGAAGTTGTTGGATGGCCAACAATTGAGTCCCCTCTATCTTAGCTCCGGATCACACACTGCTAGAATTGCTTGGGGCAATTCTGGCCAGCATAACAATGTGCTCTCAATTTGTTCATCTCTTGGTGGCCTTTTATAGGAGAATTCAAATCCTCCTTCCCTCCCTTGGTACATTGTGTATGGTGACCCAAGAGAGGGGGATGATTCCATTATGTGCCACAATTATTCCATTGTGTGCTCTCTTGATGTCCTAAGGAGGCTTTGGTGGCTGTCCTTAGGCAGATTCAAGTGTGAAATCACTGTCCTGGAGTGTGCTTTTTGTGGTTCTGGAAAGTGACTTCCGCCACTCCCAGGATTGCGCGCATTTTAGGTCAAAAGGTGCACAAAGGCGCTCTTCTCTAAGGATTTTGTGCTCAAAAGCATTTATGACTTGCTCAAATTTGATTTTTCCTCAGACCTTAGAAATTTTTAAATACTTTCCAGATTCTCTAATGTCTCTCAGTCATGTAAATCCTTCTACCGGACATTAAATAATGTCATATTTGCTTTTACGATATTCCAGTGTTAACATTTACCCCCTAATGTGTAAGGTTTACGAAGAACTTTATAGTTGAAATACATTATAGATTCTTTTTTGCATACTGTGCGCAGAGAGAGAGAGAGAGAGAGAGAGAGACCTGTGCGTAGCTTGGAATTGGAGACACCCTGCACCGGTTCGAAGAATGACCATGTCCTGTGGGACCCCTGTAAGAAAATATAATACAATATAGACAAATTTCTATGAGGTGGGCATGTCCCATGATCATAATGATGTGGCTAGTTAAACAAATCTATTTGACAGATATCTGTTCTGTCTGTGTCACTAATATGGTAGTGATCTATTGGTTGATGATGACGATTGCTGACGCCCTCATGAGTGTTTTTTATTTGATGATAGGTGTGTTGGGGTTCCCATGTTTTGGCCAGGTTGACAAAGACCAAAAGATGAGACAACATAGAACCACTTTGGGACCTTAGGATCTAGCCCTCCTAGGTCCAGAGAGGGATATCTCTATGATAGCCAAAGGTTTATGTCTTTAAGGCTCAAAGTATAAGATTTTAGGGTAGTTATAGGCTTGAGGTTGTTTGTTTGATTGTTTATGTTTGGTTGGAGGGAATCAGGAAAAGAAGGACCAATAGAAGACAAGGATGAGCAAAGGTGAAGCTTAGGCAGAGACAGATAACTCAAAGAACATCAAAGCCATTGGGCTATGGAGTCAATAAAGGATTTATTTGTAATCAATGTGCAAGCTTTCATTTGGGATAGTCATCTAGAGCATTTGGATCTTAAAGGATGATTGGTGGAATGGGACATTAAGGACAGAAAATGAAAGGAGGAGAACCAACCAACTCTGTCTATAGATCAGGTCAGAGGTCATTTAACTCCAGACCTGCTTGGAAAAAATCAGAGGCAAGTACAAGGGATCTTAGAAAGGCTAACTGGTTGCACAAGGATCCTAGTGGACAGGGCTAACACTAATCCCCAGTGTTCCCAAACCTTCCAGCTAAATCCTACCAAGAACATCTAAACATGGACTTCATCAATTCATACATCAGAGAGCAGGCAATATCATCCACTACACTAGTTAAATCAATTGAAATCAACATTCAGATACACATATAAGAAGAAAACATAAAGGCTGGGAGAGCAACAACATAAGGTACCTATCAAGGGTAAATCTTATGCCAAACTTCTGATGCGAGCCTGAAGAAACATGATGAAATGAAAGCAAGTCAATCAAAAATATAGAGAAAGAGGAAACATCACCAGCTGTTTTAGATCAGGGTCCAAAGAAACATGCTTGTCATATTAAAAACAACACCAATCAGGTACATCATAGCCCATAGCTTGAACATTCAGTCTGAATACATCTAATCTCAGTCTATCTTACAATATACATAGAGAACTTGTCTCAAATAGGAACAATGCTTGCATTCCACTGATTTCTCATCAACAACCATTACAATGTTTCCTTCTGTGCTTTATAGCAAAGGATGAACCTAAGATCGACTGAAGGAGTAGGTGAAAATTAAATGTATCTTTAAACGCAACAATGAATGCAGGGTCGAAACCTATTCTACTTGACATGCTATGTATTTAATCTCTGTCATCTTCCTTGTGAGAGAATGATCCCCTCCTGATTTGATCTTGACATCTTGTGGCTGAAGTACTCCTGGTGCCTTGAACAGAAATAAAATAAACTACTGAAAGGCCTGTCACATAAATGCTCCGGTGGTTTTGAACCGTTGTCTGGTGGAAATCCTTTCAGGGACAAGGTGTATAAATAAGACAGTATGGGTGCCCGGTACCTGATATAGAAAAACATTCTGCTGACGAAAACCCTGATGTTACCTTTTGCCTGCGCTCAGGGTCCTTTGATTGATCCCCGGGGTCTGTGAACTGATGCTTTGCCTCTTAAACACCGATTAACGCTCAAGATCTTCTTTATTGTGCCTTAATCTTCTTTGCTTTGTCCTATAATACTCTGCTACTTCATTTCTACCTCTGACAGGTTAGCTCAAGCTTTAAATGGCGCTGTTTGATCTCCCACAGGGTTTGAAGTCTGTTTCTTTAATAGAAATCCTTGTCTCCACCTTCCTTGGTCCTTTCTAATAAATTTTGCTCCTAAAACAGATCTTCTTCGTGTTCATCTATCTTGGTAGCGTAGAAGTGTATCATGGCGGCCATTTCTTCTAAATATCCCTGCAAGACACGAAGACTGTGAAGAAATCCATGGGCAAGGGTGGCGGGTGATGTGGATGGGCGAAATGGACATGCAGGAAAAAGCCATGCAGATGGAGAAATGGGGAAAGATCGTGAAAAACAATGGCAGAATGCTCTGGTGGAGGAATAATGAAACACAGAGCGAATACCCGTAATAAACAAATGAAAACATTAAAAACATGACAAAACCAAAGATATAGTGACGAAAATGGAAAATGTACGGGGCGTACACGTGGGGGTGACGTGGCGTACGGACAACCAAGTGGACAACGACGTGGAGACCCGGGTGATGGAGGAATAGCCAATGGTAGAGAGATAACTCGGGACCGTTGATCGCTGAGAGATCAACGGTGGGAGATGACAGACAGTGGGCCACATACACGGCAGACACGGGCTAACAAACATGCAAGTTCGTTAACGAACGGGCAACTACGACGCGGGATAGCCGTTGGATGGAGCACCCGAGATCGGACGGTCCACGACGATTTTGCGCGCCGTCCTCGCCCGGACGTTAACGAGCGGGGGATAGGTTTAACGACGGAGAACGGTGGTTTTGAAAACGTACTCAAGAACATGCGGTAGTAGCTGTGTGGAATCGCTAGGGCTCCAGGGAAAACTGCCCTGCGCGCAACGGTGGTGCGGAATTTCTTGGCGAGTTTGGAGGTATGGCGTATGGCAAGCGGGGTCCACTATTTCGGGCACGCTCCACGCCGTTGGATCCGGTGTTTATCGAACGGCAGAGATTCGTTGATCAAACCAAATATATTAAAACCTCAAAATGCGCGTTGCAAAGGTTTTTTGATGATTTTTCGCGCGGGGAAAGGTTTGGAGGGCTAAGCGCCTAGTGGATTTAGTGCTGGTCGCGGCGTCGGGTCTTATGGGGAAAGGAAAAGGGCGTGGGCTATCAGAAGAAGGGCTAGACCTGTCATGTAGTTGGAAAGTAGGTTCTTAAACCCTTTTAGTGCATTCCAAGGCCTAAGGAGGGTAACGGTAGAAGGGTCAAGGGGAATTTTGAGGGAACAAAGGTAAAGGAATAATCCAAAGGGGATTTTGGGGAGATTAGGGGAGGAATTGGGGAGAAAAAAGGAAACAGAGATGACAATGTGGTGTTTTCGTGGTGGTACAAAGGGCAATAATGGGCATTTTGAGAAATGAACTGCCAGTGTGGAAACCAAGTATGTTAGGCACAACACACACAGAGACTCCGTGGATGAATTTTCAGTGGAAAGGGCATTCCTTGGAGGCCCTAGACTCACTAGCCCCTCAAATTGTCAACATGAGAATTTCATAGGGGCTACCAGGCTGGCTCCACATGGGGATGGTCGCTCCTTGGAGGAATCAAGAAACTAGATATGACCTTGGGAGTAGCCGATGCCCTATCATGTGTTTCATTCTCCTTCTTTGATTTTCACTGCCACAAACATGATATATTATCAAGAAATATTTTCCCAACCACCTTACCTACCAAAACTACAACATAATTTTCCTGGGTGCATTTGAGCTTGCAAACCCTTTACATTTTATTTTTCAAAACAGAAACAAACCTATTCTAGATCTACCCTTATTGCTCCATGAGGCCATATTGGACTGTTGGCCTCATACAATTCTCTACCTAATCTACTACCTGTTGGGATTAAACTGTCCAACAGGTTTCTTCACCTACATTCTAAGACACAAAGAAATAAAACACAAGCTGAATAGATCGTCTGCGTAAACTTGTAGAAAACAAAACTGTGAAGGCATGGAATTCTGCAACGGTGAAACATCCTTCTTTCTTTCTTGTGACTCAGGTTTTGAGCATATTTGAGTCACCTCTTTCACTCGCCATCGTATTTCAGCATATTAGGATCATTGTCTGGCCTGCTTCTCCATCTCAACATCTGTTCTGAGCTCTGACTTTATACTCTTAGAGGTTCATGTTTTGAGCATATCTGAACCTCCATCTCTCATTCTGTTTTTGGAACATTTTTCTATTTTTCTAGGGAAATAACAGCTGCAATGATATGTACAATGGAAATGAAACTGGAAATGAAAATCATTAAAAGTAGTGCTTGAGCATCCTGCCATTGACAGGACCCCCAAACAATTCTGTGCCATCAAGTTCTTGCAGAAAAAACGCATTAGGACCCACAGTGGCTTGTATGATATATGGACCTTGCCACAAACTATCAAACTTACCATGTTTGCCTTTGTCCTCTCTTCTCGAATCCCATCTCAGAACCTTATCTCCAACCTTGAAATCTGAAGCTTTGGTTCTTTTGTCAAACTGTCTCTTTATGCCTTCCTGTACTCTGACAGCTCTGCTATAAACCTGCTCTCTTGTTTGCTGCAGATGGATAGTTTCATTGATTCTCCTCACCATACTGTTCTCTTCTGATTGGATCTCTTGAAAAATCTTGATTACTGGAACTCCAAGACTAGTAGGAAAGATTGCTTTCGTCCCATAAACCAGCTGGAAAGGTGCCATGCCAATGGATTTCTTTGTGGTGAGCCTGTCTGCCCACAAGGCATGTATCAACTTTTTATGCCATGATCTTTTGTTTTCTTCCAGCAGCTTCTTAATTATGGTAACCACGCTTTTATTTGATGATTCAGCTAGGCCATTACCCTGGGGGTAATAGGCAGTTGAATGTCCAAGTGCTATTCCGTACCTGTGACAGAAATCAACCATTCTTTGGATCCGAAAGCAGCAGCATTGTCAGTGATTATTTTCCTTGGACAACCAAAACGAGATAAGATGAAGTCTTCTAGGAACCTAATGATGACAGAGTCAGTGGCATTCCTAGTGGGTATAGCTTCTATCCATTTAGTGAAGTAATCTGTAGCAATTAGGATCCATTTATGTTGTCCAGAGGAGGCAGGATGAATTTCTCCTATAAAGTCTAGGCCCCATTGCATGAAAGGGCCTTCTATGGTGATCGGTTGCAGAGGGAGGGGAAGGAGCTTTCTTTTTCCCTCAAATATTTGGCATTTGTGGCAGGCAAGAATCATTTTATGGACATCACTAAAGAGTGTAGGCCAATAGTACCCAGCCCTGAGTATCTTATTTGCAGTGGCCTTCCAACTTAGGTGGCCTCCACACTCCCCAGCATGGAATTCTTGTTTGATTCTTTCAGCTTCAGTTTCAGGCAAACATTTCAGCAAAAGACCATTTGGATTTTTCCAATATAGACTCTCATTCATAATGCAGTAATTTCTAGCTTTGAGTTTTATGAATCTGGCCTTTGTTTTGGACAGTTCTGGAGGGG
The DNA here is from genome assembly GCA_034641835.2 of Pinus albicaulis. Taxonomy (NCBI): domain Eukaryota; kingdom Viridiplantae; phylum Streptophyta; class Pinopsida; order Pinales; family Pinaceae; genus Pinus; species Pinus albicaulis. The sequence continues at coordinate 42,003 of JAXQQM020061132.1, forward strand.
CATTGAGGTTAGTGAGCACATAAAGGATATCAGTATACCAAGGAGAGTTCTGAAACTGCTCCTCCACAGTTGGATGGGGCAATCCTTCCTGCTCATCTAAGGCATTCATCATGTTAATGTCAAGGGCCTGTAGATTAGATTCAGCCATTAATTGGGCCAGGCCTTGACCTTTGATTAGTTTGGTGGGTTTTATTTCAATGTCATATTCTAAAATTGTAGCAATCCATTTTCCCCTTTTCCCATCTGGGTCTTGGGACAAGATATCTTTGACCACTATATTTGGCACATAGGCAATGGTGTGAGAATGCAGAATGTACACCCTAAAGTCTTTTAAGGCCTTAATCAGGGCATAGGCCTGTTTTTCCATGATGTTGTACTTTAAGGGTGCATCTCTTACGGCTTTACTGAAGAAGGCTATAGGCTCTTCATTACCTTCTGAATTTTTCTGCAGCAAGACTGCAGCTATTGTGTGTTGGGAAGAAAATGAAAAAATCAGAAAATATTTTGAGAAGTCAGGGCTGATAAGTACAGGGGCCTGAGTGAGTGCAAGTTTTACTGACTCAAAAGATTTCTTGGCTTCAACAATCCACTTAATTCCTGCATCTTTCTTTAGCATTTCAGTCATTTTCCTAAGATGCTCGGCAAGATTGGGGATAAATCTTCTAAGGAAATTGATCTTCCCAATGAAGGACTGTAGCTCCTTGATGTTTCTTGGATGTGTAATTTGAAGTATTCCCTCAACCCTCTGTGGGTCTATCCTGATCCCTTTCTCAGATATAATGTGGCCCAGAAGTTTACCTTCTTGCAGCCCAAAGACAATTTTCTTAGGATTTAGGGACAGACCATACCTTCTACATTTCTCAAAGACTTTCCTCAGATGTTTCAGATGTTCTTCTTCAGTTTTAGAAAAGATAGTCAAGTCATCCAAGTAGATAACTATAAAGTGTCCAATCTCATCTGAGAAAGCAATATCCATTGCTCTCTGGAAGGTAGCTCCAGCATTCATCAATCCAAAAGGCATTTTCAAGTACATGAAGGTGCCCCATGGAGTGGTAAAAGTTGTTTTGAGTTGATCTTCTGGGAGTACCAGAACTTGGTTGTATCCTGAAAAACCATCAAGCAGGGAGATTCTCTTAGAGCCTACTACCTTCTGTAGGATATGCTCCATTCTAGGCAAAGGGTAGTTGTCTTTCAGGGAGGCTCTATTGAGGTTTCTAAAGTCTATGCATAGCCTGATCTCCCCTGTCTTCTTCCTTACAGCCACTAAGTTTGACACCCAATCAGAAAACCTTACAGGGACTATTATGCCTGCATCATACATCTTCCTGATCTCTTTCTCTACTGCAGGCAATTGTTTTGGATTGATTCTTCGAAGTTTTTGTCTGAAAGGCTTCTGATTTTCTTTCAAGGGTATTTTGTGTTGAATGATATTGGTGTCGTAGGCCTTTAAGTCTTCGTAACTCCATGCAAACACGTCAATGAATTCCCTAAAAAGGTCAACGTACTTCTTCTTCATGTCTGCAGGTATAGACTTAGCCAGTTTTATCATTTTGGGTCTATCTTCAATGCCAATGTTGCATTCTTCTATATTTGATTCTGCATATTCAATTGTGGGATTTTTTGCTACGTCGTCAAAGTCAAATAGGTCTTCTAAGGGTGCCAGGCCCCTGGGTATATTCTTGTCTTTGGCCTGCAGCACTTCGACCTCTTCATTTTCTGTGTTTTCACTATTTTCGTTAAAAGTTCCAGTTTTCTTGGAAAAAGAATTTATTTCTATGTTACAGGGTGTTTCTTGTTCATCTGGGGGATCCTCGCTTGGGCAGCTATCATCAGAAATCGAGTCTAAATCAGAAAATTCAAACTCATTCCTGCCCACCAGGAAATCTTCGATCTGTTTGTCTCCTTCAAAGACCTGCCAATATTTTTCATTGTCTGGCACTGCAAGCCTGAATTTGGTGTGAATGATAATTTGTTGGTCAACTGGGGCCTTAGGATATGAGCTAGCTAGACAAGCTAATCCATTTGCAACTGCGTTTTGCCCCCTAGGAATGAATACTAACTCATATTCAACAAACGTTTTCAGCAAATCTAGAGTATCATTCCTGTATGCCCTAAGCCTGGGGTGTTTTGCTGAATACTCACCATTCACCTGTTTGATCACTAACTCTGAGTCTCCTCTCACAGCTATCCTACGGGCTCCTAATTTTTTCAACAGATTTAAGCCCAAGATCAGAGCCTCATATTCTGCAATGTTATTCGTGCATTTAAAACGCAGGTTCACAGTGTGGCTCTCTGCATGATCATCTCCTGTGTTATGTAGCCACACTCCTGCTCCAGCACTTTGCCTAGTACAGGACCCATCAAAGTTCATTTCCCACAGGGGTTCGTTGTTTACTTCATATTCATCCCCTACCCTACGGCTGGATTCGCCATTATGTTGAGTTGTGAGGTTTATGCTAGGAGGGGGGTCATTTTGTGGTTCATTATGGGCATGGAGATCAAGGAGGTGGCTAGCTTGCTGTTTTTGTTCTATTTCTGTTTCATTGAGAGTTATATTTTCAGCAGTTTTCCCATGGTCTTCTTCTTCGTATTCTTCCAGAGTAGCCATTATGTTGAAATCCATGGGCTGTATGTTTGTATTTCCATTATCTGATCTCGGCTCTTCTGAGGATTGGTCATTGTAGAGAATGAAAGAGTCTAGATCTGTATGTACAGAGTATAATGGTGAGTTTTCAGGTTTCTCGGGGCTACTGACTAAGAATTTCATCTGAGACTCTCTATACAGTCTTCTAAGTTGGCCAAATATATGGATAGTGGCATATGAGCCATCCATCTGCATTGTTCCTTGCAGTTTGGCTCCCCATGATCTTGACAATAGCATGCCATACTTTGGTGGCACATCTGCCACCACAACATCCATGACCATACACTTGGCAGGAATCTGGGTTAAACTCACACACAAGTCTTTGATTAGGCCTAGGCATTTTACTCTACTAGAGTCAAATGAGTATAAGTCTTTGTAAGGTCTGGTAATTTCTAAGCCTAGCCTCTCCATCACTACCTTAGGCATTAAGTTGTGTGATGCTCCAGAATCATGCATGGCATTGTGGAGTATTTTGTCATGAATGTTGAGACTGATATAAAAAGGTGGAACTACCCCTTCCTGAAACTTTCCTTCAATTTTGGGACCAAAGAGTAGGGCTGGTTGATCATCATTCAAATTTACAGAATCATTCATTTCTCCCAGATTTAATGCTTTCAAAATTTGGCCTTTATATACATCCTGAGTGGCCAGCTCAGATAATGGTACAAAGATTTTGATTTTTGCAAGTTCACTCTCTAAATTGAAAGTGGACTGTGTCTTGGAAACACTTGACTCTGTTTTATTTGCTGCCTTGGTAGCTGAGTCATTTGGTGTTTTCTCACTATGTACAAGGTTTGGAACAGTTGTATCAGGAGTACTAACTGAAGTGCTAGTACTGCTGGTTGGTTGACTTTGTTTTGCATTGTCTTGGTTTTCCTTCTCCTTATGTTTACCAGAACTTTCAGCTGCTATTTTGTTATTTACAGAGGTTGCTTTGCAAGTCTTATCAGGTCTTTTCTTGATGGTTACCTCAGGAGTCTTTGTTTTGGGAGTATCTTGGTTTTTCTTGCTCCTAAGTTCATATTGTTCCCTGACTTGCAACATGGCATTTTCGAATCCTAATCTGTAATTCTCAATTTCCAACCATTCCTCATCATAACCAGTGGTGGAGGGTTGGTCTTCTTCTGAATCATAATTTAGGATTGAGCCTTCTGTTTCAAACATGTTAATTGTATTCCCTTCAGACTCTTCAATGATTCCCTCATCTTCATCTAAAATTTTTTCTTGAAATGGGGGAATGACTTGTTGATCTAACTCTCTTTGTCTGTTGGGAGCAGCATTGTTTCTTCTAATGTTTTGGTTCTGGTTTATGTTTTGGTTGTTGTTTTGGACAACCATCCTCTTTATCATTTGTTAAATTTCTTCCACATTTTTTGAAAGTCTGTCATATTTGGGATCAGATGTGGAAGCTATGTTGTCATCCCTATATGTTACCCTTTTTTCAGCTTTTAATCTTTCCCTTTTTTCCATTAAGTTTGCTTCTATGGTTATGGCTCCTTTCTGCATGTCTTCCAGTGTGGTATACTCTTTATCTCTAATCTCATAGGCCATGTCAGCATCAAATCCATCAGGATATTTTGCTAAGGTCATACCTTGTGGAGGATTCATGTGTGGAGGGAGAGCATTATAAATGCTGTTGAATCTAGTGGTGTAATCATGAACACTTTCCCCTACATTCCTCTTAAGGGACATGTATTCTGCAAGGAGCTGGCGAGGGTTTGCTCTAACCTCCCACTTGTTTATGAATGTCTGGTATAATGCAGGGAGATCTTGAATGCTTCCAGGAGGCAATCCTTTAAACCATTTCTTCACCTCACCCCCTAAGCTTTGGGCAAAGATCCTCATTTTGATTGTTTCATCATCAATTTCCATATAATAAAAAGAGTCCTCCATTTTATCTACATGTTGCTGAGCTGTTATGGACTCTTTAGCAGTGAAGTGTGGGATTTTTGACTGATAATCATTGGGTAAGGGTAACAAGGGTTGAGGTAAAAGAAAAGGTGCATACCAGGCTGCCATGATGATGTTCTGATGGGGTATAGGGTTAGCTTGAGTAGCTGGTATTTGGATGACAGGGATGTTTGGACTAGCAGAAGTCTATTGAGTAGATCTAGGGTGAGAGAGCCCCAAGTTGTGAAGGAAGTGAAAACCAGGTGGTGTGGAAGGAGGGGTTTCACTGTCCCTAGTGTTTTGACCCCTGTTAGATGGTGTATTGTAAACTTCGAGGTCTTGCTGGTCTAGGTGATTGAATGAACTAGTTCTCGGTAATCTATTAGGTATGTCTAGGTGGGGGAGGGAATGTGCTAGAGCTGTTAGGTCTTCTGGTGCATAATTAGCTCTAAGAATGTTGCTGGAAATAGTTGGTCTTGTATGTGTAAGATTTCCTCTGAGGATAATCTCTGGATTTTCAACTATTTCCGGTGGGTCAGGGTTGGGATAAGCTCTTGTGTGAATGGTTCTGAAAGCCAGAATGTTGTTTCTTAGCCAAGGAGCTTAGCCCTACTTATTGCTTCTACTATGGTTAATGTTGTCTCAGGGACTGGTCTCCCAGTGGAGTCTTCATTATGTTTCGGGTCTGGTCTCCCAGTGGAGTCCGATTATGAAACCAAGATAATCAGTAGGCCTACTGATCACCAGTGGAGTCCTTTAACGTTTAGGAACAATGGAGTCGCCAGGTGGAGGGTTTCAGATGTTTCTAGGGAGTACACTGTCCACCACAGTGCTCAGGCACTATCACCTTTCAGGAATCTCCTCTGAATCAGCACGCTCCAACCAGAGATTAACTGGGAGGGCATTTACCAGATATGTCACCTCTGAAAAGAGGGTGAGATCTGGAGGCTACCTGGCCCTTTCCAGGCTCTGTCTAAGAGTATGATGGATATTCAATAATGGAGGTTGATTCAAGAAAGGGGTGACTTACTGTCAACCTAACCGCAGATTCTCAGTTTGTTAAATTTGGACAACTAGGTCCAAACTCCATGTTGTGATGCTTAGATTAAGTGCTAGTATTTTTGTTGATTCTCTTTTGGAGAGGTAAAAAATCCATATAAAATATATCTTAATCCGATGAGCAAAACATTTATTTTGAATTTGTCATTACAATTAATTATATGTGTCGGCCTTAAGGTTTTACACCCCCAGCGAGATGTGTGTCACACACCCCAATGATGGATATAACACAGCAAAGTTGGAGATCATTTCACAACAACTCAACACACTTCTTCTTCTCTCATCTCGATAGGGGCTTTGTCTCCTTGGAGGACACTATCACAGGAAGAAGAAGGACGAAA
>JAXQQM020069652.1:0-11472 GCA_034641835.2 Pinus albicaulis
ATCGGCGGGTGTTACACCATTTTTTGGCCATCTCACCTACTATCATTAGATGGACCCAAGTACACCATGTAAGACCAATTTTACCCTAAGTAAAATTGCCTTCACTATGTAAAATAACTTAATAAAACACATTTATTAGGTTGTTTATGGTCTAAACAGGAAACCCCAAAAGGAAATATTAAACAAACCTATATTTGTTTGATTTTCCTGGTCATGTTTAACCCAAAAAAAAGAAATTAATTAGATAAATCTTTATTTATCTTATTATTTTCTAGGAATAATTATTTAAACCTTATTTAAATAATATTCCTTGTTAAATATGACTAAATCACCCATAAATAATTAAATAAATCATTATTTATTTGATTATATTTTAACCACCTCCTTAAAATGATAAATAAATCATTTATTTATTTATTATTCAAAAATAAAGGGATTTGACCCAAGTCAAATACTTTTTCCCTCCAACAAATATAATAAAATATTCCATAAAAGGTGGATCTAGATTTGGTTAACATTATTTTAATCATGCACCAAGATCTAGAATGACCCCAATATTTTGTTATAAATAGGAGGGTTTTTCCTACCATTCTTCACCTTTTGTTGCCTATTAGATCACTCTGGATCTAAACTCTTGGTCTGACTTTGAGCCATTATCATTGTCATATTTTCCATTATTTGCTGTGTGAGCTCCCTTTGAGTTCTATCTTTGTCTGGGTTTTCTACACCAACACGAGAGAGAAATGCTAGATCTGAAGTGCTGAGGACTTCCAAGAACCCATCCCATTGAGGAGAATTGGAAACACCTTCTTTTTTTCCTCCCAGGTGCCCTTAATACAAAAATTCTTTCAAAAAATTGTTCTTGTCTTGTCTATTGGATGTATGGAGAAAAACCTTATTTTTACTGCTTAATGTCTCTTTTTGCATAGATCTGGTTTTTTGCAGCACTTGTCTTGATCAACTAACTACAGATCTGAAGATATTGGCAGCCATATTTGATGTTAGGGCTATAAGTTATGCGTAGCTAAAGTGGTCTTTTTTCGTACACTTTGACAAAAGATTCATACTAACAACTGGCGACTCCACACGGGTTTTCAATTACGACCGCTGTCGTTTTTCATATTCCTGCATATCCAGCTACTTCAGACCCTAGGGTTTCTTTTCAGCTTTTTGTTTTTCCTCTTTTCATGTGGTTTTTCACCTATAAAACCCTAAAACATTAAAATTTCTAACTTCCACGTGTTTCTGGCCCTATTGCACAGGTGACAGACATCAGCCGCAACTGAGACGACAACTTTTCCGGAAATCTGCCGTCGGGACACCCGGAACTTCAGGTCGCACTTTTCAGCCCATAAACTGCGACCTGGAACTCCAGGTCGCACTTTTCAGCCCATTTTCTGTGACCTGCACAGAAAACAGGTCAGAACCTGCGACCTGCCAATTTTTCTGCTGTTTTTCTGCAATTTTTCTGGGTTTTTCTGAAGCTTCTGTCAGGGTTTTCCAGCCTTTGTCTCAGCCCGTTTCGACCTATTTCTAATCTGTTTTGCTCATCTAAGTGGGAACATAGCCCCCTAGGGCTTTAGTACCCTCCACTTTTGGTGGAAGAGCTTTTATCTGTTTCAGGTCTGTTTTTTCAGAGTTTCGGCCGCCCCTTTTCCAGATCTGATACCTCTTTTTCAGATCCCTTTTAATCAGCTCTCCTCCCTTTCAAATCACCTCCTAAAGTTTTGTTTGGATCTACCTTTAGGGCCTCCTCCTTGCCCCTTCTGCTTTTTGCTGATTTCCTCCTTTTTTCCAGCCACCTTGCCTCTGCCTCTTGGCTGTGATCTGCACCTCTTTTTAGCAGCTTTCTCCTTTAGATCCCTGTCCCTTTCGACCCTAGATCTATTGGCCTCTTTTTAGCGTGTTTTGACTAGTTTTTTTCCCTCTTTTAGATTAGTTTTGAGAGACCCGCCTTCTTGGGTTGGATCGATGCACTAGTAGCTGTTAATTTTCTGTTATTTCAGCATTATATACTATTTTTTGCAGCATTATTTTCAGTTACGCAGCACACTTTTTCTCTTGCTCTCAAAATGAAAAGGGTTTAAAAATTAAAATTAACGCACGCCACACACTCACCCTAAGTGAAGAAGAGCCTGGTTTACACCACCAGGCAAAGACTTTAAAATCAATTGACACTGCACCTTTTTGCCCTTGTTTCGACATTGTAATCACTTGATTCTGCACCTCCCTGCCTTTGTCGGACGTTTTTCTTCCCCTCGTGCCGTGTTTGTGTTGTCACCATTGCGCCCCCAAAGCGCACATCCCGGAGACTTCTTGGCCTTCACCCTCAGTTTCCGGTCGGTCGACCTACTCCTTCCCGCCGTCGTCGAGTTAGTCCTCCTCCGAGTCCGCACTCCGACTCCTCTTCTGATTCATTGGGTTCTCCTTTTACTTCTGGTTCTCCCCCTGTCACCTTCACTATGTCTGGTCTAGGGCCTAACACTAGCGGTAATCCCGACCCTAATGCCGGAACTACTACTAGCGGAACCGCCACAGGAACTACCTCGGCTGCACTCTTGCTACCGTACATCACAGGCCTCAGCCTCCCCGATTTCAATCAGTTGATCAATGACCCTATCCGCCATGATGTTGGTTGGCCTGCTATGCCAACCAAGCTCCCCTCCGACATCCCTAAGTTCGAAGGCCTTGTTGGAGAAGATCCAACCAACCATGTCCGATCTTTCCACATGTGGTGTTCCTCCAATTCCATTATCGATGATTCCATCCGTCTTCGGTTGTTCCAATGCACGCTTACGGGCGAAGCTTCTAAATGGTATGTTGACCAGGCCACCTCTTCCCATACCACCTTTGCGACCATTGCCCAAGCCTTTTTATCTTATTTCCAGCTCCCTCTCCGATACGATACTGGTACAGAGCTTTTGACTTCTTTCAAGCAAACCTCTTCAACCCGTCTTTCCACTCATGTCCAGGAATGGCGGAGAAGAAGGAGCTTATGTCGAGCCCCCACCTTCAAAGATCGGGTTTATATGGACTGGTTCCTTCACACTCTCTTACCTCCCATTGGCAAAGATGTCACCTCCCATTTCCCTCAAACCGAAGAAGCCGCCCTCCAAATAGCCTTGAAATATGACCTGATCTATGCTCAGTCTGGTTATGTTTATACCGTCCTTCCTGACCTCCCCAAGCCCGGAGGCGCTAACGCCCCGGGGGCATCTCATTCCGCCGATGGTATCATTGGAGCCCTTTCTCATCCATATGCTCAACCTCCTCTGGGCTATGGTCTCCCTCAGGGAGGGGCCAGCACCTCTAGCACTTTTCCCCCTCTAGGTAGCATGTATCTAGGATACGGCATGCCTCATCCTTTTTCCCAACCTCCTGCTTACCTCAATGTTGCCCAACCTAACCATTACCCTTATCCGCAGCCTGGTGCGCCAGCTCCTCCAGCATATGCGCTTCCACCTCCCTTGCCTCCTCCAACCTCGCAACAGTACCTACAGCCCCCTCCAGGGAAAGTATTTGCACAACAGGGCGCGACTAATCCCCCTTCTCAAAGAAGGCGGAGAGGCAATCCAAATCAATCCGCCCCTGGTATGCGTGGACCCAATCCTCAAAGTACTGACCCTAACACCGCTAACCAGCAACAAGGAACTCAGCCCAAGCCAGACAGGCCTCTCCACACCAATAATCCTTGTTCATGTTGCGGTGTTTACGGTCATTACACCCATGATTGTCCCCTCTTACCACAGATGCGGCAGATGTGGGAGTCTCAAGCCACATTGTGAGGACAACATGCCTCCCCTCATGCTCACCCTAATGTGGCCACTACTCAACCAGTTGTGTTTACTGATCCTTTCCCTCAATAAGGATTCGTGGCTACCCAACCGCCTGACAGCCAGGTCGCCACTCAACCTTCCCCTTCCGGTTCCTTCGATTACCAGATCCTTATGATGAACTCTGATCCTTCCCCAACCGTCGACCTTCACCTTCAAACTCGGTCTCGCCAGTACCCCAAGCCTTCCGCTCAGTCTGCCCCCGAGTCCCCTTCTTCAGGTTCTACAGAGCCTCTTTCGACAGCCAATGACCCCTTACATATCCCTCAAACCAAAGTTGAGGTTCATACCAAGATTCCTAAGGGTCCATTACATCGCAATGCTACTCCTGGTCGAGCTGCTCATGCGTATAGCATAGTAGATGATTTGGCGCAATCTCCTGTTGCCATTTCCACATTGGAACTCCTCTAGTCATGCCCTTCCCAAAAGAAGGCTCTGCTATCTGCTGTGGGTGCTGTAGATCCTGTTGATGACCAAATGATTGTTTTCGACACCCATCAATCAGAACATCCTCCTCTTCTTGCTTCCGTCGCCTTCCAAATCCCAGTCAAAATCCGGAATGCCAACTTTTCTCGGTGTATAATTAATGAGGGGGTATCCACCTGTGTGATGTCCGCTTCGGTTTGGAAGCAACTCGGATCTCCTGAGTTGGCCCCTTCCATGATCACCCTTCGAGCGTGGGACGGCCACGCCACCTCCCGACTTATTGGCCTTTCATAATTGTCCTATCACTCTTGCTTTGGTAAGGCTTGTTGCGTTGACGTCGAAAGTCATCGACGCCTCCTACAGACTACAACATTCTATTGGGCGAGAAGCTACACTGCCACCGCCTCTGCATCCCATCCGCGATTTTTCGCAAGATGTCTTTTCCTCACAATGGAAAGATAGTCACCATCGACCAGTTGACTTATCATGAGCCACCGTCTCAGACCCCCCTGGAGACGACCATCTCTTCTATAGCCAACAAGCAAACCATCGATTCCTTGAATAGTGTCTCCCCTGGCATCTACAAAGACTCCTCCCTGCTTGGAACTTTCCATGGTCTCCCTCCTCCTCATATCTCTGATCCCAGCTTATCGAATGTTTGCATGATGAAATCATCTCGGGCTGCCCTTAAGCGACCCGATTCGGCTAGTCAGCAACCTCAGACTCAACCTCACCCACCGCAACCCACTCCTAGCCCTTCATCTTAGCCAGCTGGACCTCCTCCTTCTGGATCTTCTCCTACAGCTGGTATCTCTGAACCCCTTTATCCTCCCGAGTCGGTTCCCCCGGGCCTCAACCAGCTCAGAGCTGTACCTCCTGGTCATTATCCCGCCGGTCAAATACCTTTCCTGGCTCCCCCTCCCAGAGTCTATACGGTCCCTGTCATGGCCACCCTCTCTCTCCCTAACTTGACCCTGGGCATACCCGTCTGGTACCTTGACCCTCCAGCCGCTACCCCACCTGGTCACCCCAAACCCTATCTTGCTTTGACACCGGTTCAACCGGTCCCCCTCACTTCTTCCATTGCTACCATGCCCCTCGCACCTCCCCAGGACCCTACCCCTGTGGTGATAGCTCCAGGAAAGAAAGGAAAATCTCGCAAGGGGGCATCCAAAGACAAGGCCACCCTGACTGACCCAGCTCCTCCTCCGCCCGCAAAGCCTTGCGCCTTGTGTGATGTCGTCGGTCACGCCACCCATACGTGTCCTGAGTTGCCTCACATTCAACCCATGGTTAAAGTCGCGTTCCCTGAATCTATGGTCTACGATCCTTCTCTTCCGTCCTCGTCCGTAACCAAGAACCCAAAAACTATTCGCACTAGCAAACCCTGTGCTTTGTGCGGTGTCCATGGCCATTACTCCCACCATTGTCCTCACCTGACGCATTACCGTGCCTCTTTAGAAGTAGTCCGAGAGTATGAGATTGAACAAAATCAGTCTACCTCTCCCATACTTGTGTAGTATGCTTCAGGTCAACTTGAGGATCCCCCCGCTCCCATTGACATTCCCCCCCCTAATGTCCAGATGACGGAGTCTACTACCACCATTCTCTACCTATCATCCTCCATGAGACCCTTGGAGCACATTCCCCTTGAATCCTCCCCTGTTGTTTCACTTGACCCCCCTTTAGCGACCACCCTGGGCTCCACATCTTTTAACCATTTGTTTCCCTATTCTTCTGTCATTCCCCGTGACGATCCATATGCGAGCCTTTCTTCCCCTACGGATGATTTAAGTAACTTTTCCACATCATGTGGTTTCCCTTCCACTCTTCCTCCCGTCTTTTTCCGTCCGGATGCCTCCTTGGGAACCTCTTCCACCCTTGACCTCCTCCTTTCCGCCCATACATGAGATAACACCACCCGTATCTCTGTTGACCTTCGCAGCCCGAGTCCCAGCCACCCCTCCTCTAGCCCCCATATACCACCATCCAGTTTGTATATGCGTCATAGCCATCTTTCCCATCACACTCCCTCCCGCAGTTGCCACTCGATGTCTACTATACACTCACGCTGCCGTCATTGTCCCTCCTCCCCCCATTTGTTGTCTTGTAACACTATTCCGTAGGACCTCCCATCCCCACCCTATATCGGTTATGCCAATGGTGCAAGTCATTACTCTCGGAATCTAGCCTCGGCAGGCTGGGCCATTTTCACCCCCTTGCATGCCCTCATTCTCTCAAACGGGGTCTGCATTGGTACTGCCACCAACAATCAGGCCGAATATGATGCAGTACGTGGTCTCTTAGACGATGCCCTCTTTCATCGCATCCTCCATCTACATGTTCGTTTAGATTCCCTACTTCTTGTCATGCAACTAAATGGTGTCTATCGTGTGCGTAATCCTGTGCTGTTTAGACGATATTTACGAGTAAAACTCTTGATACGTGAATTCGAAACCATAACTTTCTACCATGTACCTCAAGAACAAAATCACTATGTAGATAGTATTGCAAACCATGTTCTAGATTGGCATTTATCACACGCATTTCATACAAGAAAATAACATTCATAATCATTAAAAAAGATGCATATCCATAATATGTGTCACAAAATATGTGTTTAGAGTCCATCTACTCTGATACATTTGACATGCCCATAGCATGTTACAGAAAACTCAAAACTGGGGGCACCATCTGCCCCTACATACACACTAGGGGGCACCACCTGCCCCACACCTAATCACTATCTGGCGGATCCCGAGCCAATGGCTCTGCTCCTGCAGCCTGTAGATCACGTATCCCCTGACCGACCATCGCCATGCACCGCATGACACCTCGCCATTAGGAGTAAGATTGTCTGCAGCTCTATGTCTTGGTTGTCTAAGTCTTTACCGTGCTTTGACACTCACAGTTGCTTAGCTTCCTGCATCTCTGACGAGATGTCCTCTAGAAGGGCGGCTGCATCCTCATTATGTGCTGCTCTCGACCCACTCGGACCTGCAGCGCCAGCTGCTGCCGGTCGTCCCATATATCTGGCTGGTTTTACCGGAGCTATATCTGCATACCAAAAGTACATGAATCAGTACCCTATCTACTATTCATTAACTTTAACATGCCCAAAAAAGAACAGTTACTTGTCACTTACCATAGGGTCCCCATACTCGATCAGGCAGGAGTGGTAGGTCCAGATCCCCACAATAACTCATCCCACTATAGGGATAGTCGTCAATGTATAACGGCATCTGATCCCAATGGGCAAAGAACTCAGGTCAAAACACCTGTCCGACCGCCCCTCCTCCTCCTCTGCACAGTAGGCGCCCCCACCGGCGCATCCTGGGCTCCCTCGGACCCCCATCTAGGAGCTGTATACGAGGTCGTAAGGTCGAGATCTTCTCAAAAAAGAAGGAACACAATAAAGTCCCATACGAGCAATCATGGTTCACTTGCCACTTGCACAGCGACAGCTGTCGTTTTAACGACAACAACATCATTTGGGCCCACCCATAGTAGGTCCCACTCAACACACTCTCCACAATCATCATATGCCCCCCAGTGATGTGATGGAATGCCTCGCTACCCAGGATCCGCAGCACCACTGCGGCCACTGCACGGGTCTCTAATCTCTCTAAGTCCCCAATCGATATCCGAGTCCCTTTGACTTGGAGACCTGGTCGACTATGTCGCTCCACAAACTCCATGATGTTCCACCCCCCCAATAACACTGGCTACGTATTTCCCACCATCCCAAGTGGCAGGAGACCAGTCAGGAAATACAGGTCCTGGACTGTCAATTTGATCCTGTGCCCCTGCACTATAAAGACCTCATGATCTGGATCCCAATAACTGACAATCCGGGCTAACAAGGGCTCCCAGCTCTCATCAAAGGGTTCTCCAAAAATTTTAGAACCCCAAACCTGGCTAAGACACGATGGACACCATGATCTGTCTGGATCTTTGTCCGTAATGTGCCCAGGTCTCTCTCTCTCCAGTTGACCCGTATATCTGCCATAGCTACACAAAAACATCATCTTTGTTAGTATACAGATAGGAAACACTGTAACCAATCACAAAAACCCAAATCTCAGCCCTAACACAGCACTGAAATCCCCTTCATCCTCCAGGTCGCACTTTTCTGCCCAATCCTGGGCCAGGTCGCAGTTTTTGGCTCAAAACCTACGTCCCAGGTCGTAGTTTTTGGCCCAAAAGGTGCGACCCAGCCGTAGAGATGAAGGAGGGTCTGTTTCTGAGATTCTGGGCCCTAATCTGAACTTTCAATCCATCAAAATGAAAGAGTAAGGTTAGGCCTCTTACCTGCAACTGACAGATCTTGATTCCAACGGTCGGTTTGTCCGCTACGCTCGCCACAAGATTTAGGGCCTTCTCTCATCTCTACATTCACCACAGCAACACTAGCAAATGAGTGGATTTGGAGGGAAAACTGTCTTATTAAAAGAGAACCCTTGTTTCTTTTTTCGCCTGCTGGGTCCATACCGTAGCTCCGTTTGACAAACCGTCTGCACCGTTGGAAAGCTCTCACCGAGCCCTCAAATGGGTATCTGTTAGTTTTTTCTGATTTGATACTTCACCAGGACACATTTTGTCCAATATGGGTCACGTCACCTCCACCCAAAATCTAATTTCCTCACTTACAACACTTGTACTTGGGGCACCACTTTGCCTCCATACTTGTCTTTGTTTGTGTCGATTTTCGTCATGAGATATCATCTTGTACTCATGTTTTTCGGGTCCCGCATGGGCTTTTTTCTGTGTGGCAGCACCATTGAGTCGCCCTTGTTTAGAGCATCCAAGTTGAGTCATCATTACATTCATGGAGTCTATCCCGAGTCCCTTTGTACCCCGCTATAGTCCTCCATCCTTCATTGCTTGATCCCTCTCTTGTGTCGCACATTATGGCCTTCAGTCCCACTGTCCCCTATCCCTCATGATATTGTGTCAGTCGCTGCCATGTCATTCATGCCCTTTATGCTCTAACAAGGGAAGTCGTCCATTCGCTACTCAGTCCCCTCCATTTCATCATCATCATTGGTATTAGTCTGTCAGTCGCTCGACTATTTTCTCTCGTGCCTTAGTTGAGGATCTCTCATTGCCTCACCTATGGCGGACCTCCTTCTGTCGACATCAGCTCATTCATTCCAGAAGACCGGTCTAGAGGGCGGTGTACCTTGGTTCCAGCTTCCACTCTTGTTCGGTGCCTCGGATCAGGCAAAGGGCTTTCTCATTACCCTTTGACTTGATTTTTTCTCAGCTCCAGCTCCTTTCAGCATGATCGAGATCCGTATACTTGATGGTTCAGTGATGCAGCAGCAGCTCTTGGTGATTCCCGGGTGTGTGTGAGATGTCTTAGCCCTCATGAGGGGGTGGCCCTGCAGGTAGCCCCCCACATACCCGGATGACCTCTTCATTGCAGCCTTCGATGCAGCTCCATATATTTGATGATGTCGGCCTTAGCCGCTTGCAGCGCCTCTTTGATTTGCATGTATCAGTCAGATTTTGTGAGCCCTTCCCCGCTTATAGGGGGTATTTGGGTTGTATTTGTATCTCATGTACTCAGATATTATTGTATAAGTCCTGGCTGTTATCCCAGGCACAGCATGTATGTGGGATCCCTCATTGTATTTTTATCTGGCTCATGTTTATGCTGGTTGTACTTTATGGTTCGGTCCCTTGTTTACTGGACACACTATTATTTTGTACTTTGTCTCGGCGGGCATAGGTATGCCTCCCCCGCCGCCTTTAGCACAGGTACCCTCTCATAAAAAGAGACTTGTTGCACCTGTAAGTCTCATCTCCTCAGGGTCTAGTTCTTCAACACATTAGTCTACCTCACATTTCTCTCTCTGACTTCCCTTTTGATGTCTGGTGATTGAGTTCTTACAACGTACTTCGGTCATACGATTTTCTCCTAACACTCGCACGCTGGGGGGCAATCTGTTACACCATTTTTTGGTCATCTCACCTACTATCATTAGATGGACCCAAGTACACCATGTAAGACCAATTTTACCCTAAGTAAAATTTCTTTCACTATGTAAAATAACTTAATAAAACACATTTATTAGGTTGTTTATGGTCTAAACAGGAAACCCCAAAAGGAAATATTAAACAAGCCTATATTTGTTTGATTTTCCTGGTCATGTTTAACCCAAAACAAAGAAATTAATTAGATAAATCTTTATTTATCTTATTATTTTCTAGGAATAATTATTTAAATCTTATTTAAATAATATTCCTTGTTAAATAAAAGTAAATCACCCATAAATAATTAAATAAATCATTATTTATTTGATTATCTTTCAACCACTTCCTTAAAATGATAAATAAATCATTTATTTATTTATTATTCACAAATAAAGGGATTTGACCCAAGTCAAATACGTTTTCCCTCCAACAAATATAATAAAATATTCCATAAAAGGTGGATCTAGATTTGGTTAATATTATTTTAATCATACACCAAGATCTAGAATGACCCAATATTTTGTTATAAATAGGAGGGTTTTCCTACCATTCTTCACCTTTTGTTGCCTATTAGATCACTCTGGATCTAAACTCTTGGTCTGACTTTGAGCCTTTATCATTGTCATATTTTCCATTATTTGCTGTGTGAGCTCCCTTTGAGTTCTATCTTTGTCTGGGTTTTCTACACCAACAAGAGAGAGAAATGCTAGATCTGAAGTGCTGAGGACTTCCAAGAACCCATCCCATTGAGGAGAATTGGAAACTCCTTCTTGTTTTCCTCCCAGGTGCCCTTAATGCAAAAATTCTTTCAAAAATTGTTCTTTTCTTGTCTATTGGATATATGGAGCAAAACCTTCTTTTGCGCAATGTCTCTTTAGCCATAGATTTGGTTTTGCATCCTTGTCTTGATCGAAAGATTGCCAGATCGAAGATATTCGAAGCCATATTTGATGTTAGGGCCCTGAGTTATCTTTATTAGCCTAATGTGAGTCACTTTTTCATACACTTCGACAAAAGATTCATACTAACGATGGGTTCTCTTGCAGGTGACCCTGTCGATCGACGACGTACACATTTTCAGTTCAAAAGAGCCTCTTCCTTATTGGCTCAAGTTCCAGAAAATCATGATCCAGAAACCTTTGAAGAAGCCTCCGGTCATCCAGGTTGGGATGAAGCTATGAATGAAGAATATCGTTCCTTATTGGCGAATGATACTTGGGATCTTGTTCCTCTT
>JAXQQM020062122.1:0-50448 GCA_034641835.2 Pinus albicaulis
TGTGAACAAAACATTATTTCATCACTGACAATAGTTGAAGCACTTGAATTCAAAGATCAAATTGAATACGATGTAATCAATAACTTCATAAACCAACCATCTACTTCAGAAAATTTAAAGTGCCAAATGTTAAAATCATTTCTTGATAACGAAGCACAAGAGGACCCCTTAGCAGACATTGAAGACCAGCATATACCCACGACTGCTTTCCATAACAACATGCCAATTGAAATAGAGTTAGGAAAAATTCTAAATATCAACGGCAGTTTGGATAGTTATGAGAAGAAAAATCTCGTTAAAATTTTACAAAAATATAAGGGAGCCTTTGCCTCGGACTACCCAGACATGAAGGGTATAGATCCTCAACTATGCACACATCAAATTTATACTGAAGAGGATTCTCGGCCTATTTTCTAGCCTCAACATAGGTTAAACCCACATCTGAAAGACATTGTAAAAGATGAATTACAAAAGCTGCTAGATGTAAACTTCATTTATCCTATTTTAGACAACAAATGGATCTCTCCTTTAGTATTCATTCCTAAAAATAATGGTAAGTGGAAGATCTATGTGGATTACAGAAAACTGAATAAAGCCATAGAGAAAGACCACTTCCCCCTCCCCTTTATTGAACAGATTCTGGATACATTGGCAGGAAAGCAGTTCTTCTCTTTTCTTGATGGTTTCAGTGGTTACAATCAAATCCAGATAGCCACTGAAGACCAAGCTAAAACGACCTTTACCTACCCCTGGGGTACATTCACCTATAGGGTATTTCCATTTGGACTATTCAATGCCCCAACAACATTTCAAAGGGCCATACTCAAAAAAATTTCTGATTTAATAAATGAAGGGCTCGAGGTATACATGGACGACTTTACTCCATATGGAGATGACTTTGATTAGGTACTGCGAACACTATAAAAAGTATTGGAACGATGTATTGCTACTAGATTATGTTTGAGCAACAAAAAGTGTCACATGATGATGACCGAAGGAATGATCCTAGGACACTACATCTTTTCAGCTGGAATACAGGTAGATCCAGCAAAGATAGAGGTAATTCTCTCATTAGCCACACCTTATACTCAGACATAGGTACGTAGTTTCCTTGGATATACATGGTACTACTATAGGTTTATAAATAGTTTTTCACAAATTGTTGCACCCTTGTATGCATTAATTGGAAATTTTTAATTCCATTGGTTTGACAAATGTCAGACTACCTTTTCAGATTTGAAGAAATTGGTCTCGAATGCACCAGTCTTAAGTGGAACCAATTGGGAGCTACCTTTTCAAATTTCCTCAAATGCACCCGATACAATGATAGGAGCAGTTCTTGGTCAAGAAGAGGACAAGAAGCCCTATGCTATTTACTATATCAGAAAGAATCTCACTCTTGCTGAATTAAACTATACAGAGACCGAAAAGGAATTCTTGGCTATCATTTATGCTATCAATATATTTAGACATTATATAACTAGCTATCAAGTATTCCTGTATACCGATGACTCTGCCATTAGATATTTAGCTAACAAACCTATTACAAATGGAAGAGTAACTTGTTGGTAGTTTCTTTTACAGGAGTTTGATATAACTATCAAGGACCATCCAGGAAAAGAGAACATAGTTGCAGATTTTTTGTCTTGAGTTCCAAAGTCAAATGACCCACTGGAAGTGGATGATCAGTTCCCTAATGAGCATTTTTTCGTTGTAGAAGTAAAAACGCCATGGTATGCAGATGTAGCGAATTATATGGTAGTAGGAAAGCTGCCAAGACACTTGACAACAAAGCAATAGAAGTTGATTATTCAACGCAGTTCTATATTCTCCTAGATCGGTGGATATGTTTTCCATATAGGAGTTGATATGCATATATGCAGATGAATCCGAGAAGACAATATTTATGGCATCTTAAGGGCCTGCCATGACAAACCTTGTGGCAGACATTTTCCAGATCGCAAGACAGGGCACAAAGTATTGCAAATGGGCTACTATTGGCCCACAATTTTTAAAGATGCCAAGAAATGTGTCCAAGCCTGTGATAGTTGTCAAATAATGGGCCACCCTAGCCAATTTGACGAGATGCCATTACAGCCACAGTTGGTAGTAGAACCTTTCAAATGGTGGGCACTGGACTTTGTTGGGACATTCAAACTGCCATCGAATCAGAAGGCCTACATACTGGTTGCCACATATTTTCTGACGAAGTGGGTAGAAACAGTGACTTTGTCGAGAGCTAGAGAAGAGTCTACGATCAATTTTATTTTTGAGATATTTGTGTAGTATGGCTTACCTAGGGAACTGATAACTGATGGAGGGGCATATTTTGTGCAAAATAAAATCATGGCCACTGTAAGGAACCACCATGTCACCCATAGATTCACCTCTCCCCACCACCTGTAGGCGAACGAGCATGTTAAAAGCACCAATAAATTCCTTGAGGAAATTCTCATTAAAACAGTCTCAACACATCATCAGGATTGGGCTACTAGACTGCGAGAGGCCTTGTGGGCTTATTGCACAACATGGCGAAACACCATCGGATATTCTCCATACCATCTGGTATTTGGAAAGGAACCAATTTTTCCCATTTAATGTGAGATAAAGACTCTTAGAACAACCCAGGAAGTGGGGCTTCATTTGACATAGGCCTAAGGTAGAAGACTCCAACAAATAAATGAATTGGATGAAGCAAAGCTAATTTGTATACATTGCACTGCAATTATTCAACAGAAACGAGACAAGTGGCATGACAACCTCATAAAAAAGAAGACATTCCAGAAAGGAGATTGGACACTCCCCTACGACTCCAAATTCCAAGACTTCCAAGGTAAGTTACAAACAAGGTGACTCAGGCCATACAAAATTCAAGAAGTGCAAAACAACAATACCATTACCTTGACCACCATAGATGGATTTCGCTCTGCCTTTCAAGTCAATGGACACCGGGTGCGCCTCTATGATAAACCACTTACGAGTCTTTCTACCAACAGGTGCGTGACGGCCCCACTATCCAAATTTTAGCTGCAGGGGATGATGGCCTGAAAAATTTAAGTTCATAAAAATTTGTTATTTCCTCTTGTAAATATTGTATATATGTTTCCTGCAATTTATAGTTATTTGCATCGTTGTATAAAAGAATTCCATTTATTTTTCATTATTTTGTTGCTCACAGTTGCATTCTTTTTTTTTCTTTTGTGTGTTTTGTTGTTCAATTCATTGAACAGTTGCTGTTCAATTGAATTGTACAATTTTCATTCAATTCAATTGAACGACTGATGTTTCACTGTGTTTTTATTCCTGCTATTCAATCCATTGAACACTTTTTGTTCAATCAAATTGAAAATCTTCCATTCAATTCGAGTGAATGGCTATTATTTTTTTAGTGTGTTTAGTTCTGCTGTTCAATCCATTGAACAGTTGATGTTCAATCGAATTGAACAACTTCCATTGAATTCAATGGAACATCTGATTTTTTTAGTGTGTTAACTTCTGTTGTTCAATCCATTGAACAATTCTCGTTCAATCGAATTGAACAACTGTTGTTCAATTTAAGGGACAACTATTTTTTTAGCATGATTTTACTTTTGTTGTTCAAACCATTGAAAAATTGTTGTTCAATTGAATTCAATAGCTGTCGTTCAATCCAATTGAATGGCTGATTTCTTCTCTAGCATGTTTTTTTCTTTCTCTTTCTCTTTCTTTTTCATTCAAAATGGTAATTTTTTTATCTTTTGATGATTTATTTTCAAATATCCACTCTTCCATTACACATCCTCACCATAAAAACCATTTTTAGAAAAGGAATTGGCATCTAAAGATGAGAAAATCAGTGATATTAATAATATTATGTTCTTTTGAAATTTTGATAGAAATATCTACTTCGGAAGTTGACATGGTTAATCAGTATAATGAAGGGATGGATTTCCCCAGTTCAGACATATTATTACACAATTCATTACCGTAGTATTATGTTGGTATATATTTTGACACTCTCAAGTGGTAATTCTCTTTGGCATGAGGATACAGGAATAAGAGCATCAATTGTACACCATCCCTAACTCTTAAGGAGTTAATGAGCCTCCCTCCATTTATAATAAAAATAAAATATATCTTTATGTGAATTTTTTTTTAAAGCAGATAGAATAGGGGGTCTCATCACAAGCCAACCTACCATGATCATGAGGGTTTAACATGTTACATTCCCACAATGGACAACACGCCAGGGTAGTGGCCTTCTCGACAGCCAAAACTGGTTGAAGGACAGGAGGTCTCATCACGAGCCAGCCTGATCATTGTGTTAAAAATATCCCTGTGAATGGCACTATGACTATCTGGCCACCACACCAACATATTGGTCTCTCCATAAAACAAGCAAAATTTCTACTTTTAAATAGAGGATTCTGGCTCATTTCTGGGTTAAAATAGCAACCCTGTCGAGGCTATGGACGCCTGTTGGCAGCAGTGGCTCTGCATGTGGTTTCGGATTATTTTTCTAACAACATCCAATTATATGCCCTATTTCCTATTGATCCATTCCTGAATATAAATGCACTACTTGAATATGTTTTATCGTCATAAAACCCTACCCGCATAATCAACTATGAGTGAATTATCTTACCATGCCAAATTGAGTGATGAAAACATCAATCATAATCTATCACCTGTCATTATTACATCATACTATGCCGTCAAAATAGAAATATTTTTTATAAATATTGCTACTCTGATTTTCTCCCTTTTGGTCATTTCCACGTGATGCACAATTGTGATGACTACCAACTTCTAACTTTTACTTCATGTGCATTCATGTTTGATACCACCTTTCCTCTTTTCTTGAGCTTAAAGGTCATGGACACCCTTCTCTCATTAGAGGGGGTACTAATATTTAATGAATAAGCATGCAAATTAACCATACGACTCCCTTTGGGTATGCTGATTTGACGATAGAATCATTGCATTTACGTCATGTAGTCACATTTTTAATAATATATTTTATAAAATTCGCATGCAGTGTTTAACCATGTATCTCTATGCCTCCTTCCATGAAATATATGTCATTAATCACCCTTTCTATCATTTAAATTGTGGAAAATAACCCAACCCATGATCTTCAACTGGTTCGTGGTTCAAATCCAGTTAAGATCTTGTTCCAAATCTTTGAGAACTATGATTTAGAGTTGATCCAAAGTTCCTTTTGTGGACTGAAAATGTCAGGTCATAGTGAAGGATGTTGGAGAGTGATATGAATCCAAACCATACACTTTAATCTCTCCATTATATATACTTATAGTAACCATTCTTGGGAAACCACATAATTAACTAACAAAAAAATTGCATGCAAGGTTATTTTCCACACATTACTTGCGTGAAAAGAAAACACCAACGAAGGAAATATTGAGTGGCTCAATCCATACCCTCACATTTTTTCAAACTACTTGAGGGCCTCTTTTCCATGTCCATGGATTGCATATGATATGATCATCACAGTCCATAATAAAATACTTCATTGATGCATTTTTTCAAACACTTCCCATGTCTTCTCTATACATCTGAAATCAATAGTAATATGCCATAAAAAAAAAAAGTGTTATAGTCATACACTAGACATCAACAATACTCCAAATCAAGAAAAAACAAATCAAAAAAGACTGAAAGCATAAAAATAGCAACAGACACCATGACTTAATTTCCATGGGTTCTTAATTCTTCCAAGGGAAATCTAAACCTGATCCTTCTTCAAGTTCTCATGGAAGTATCCTTTACATGCAATTCCTTTCATCATACTTACATAAACACATAAGTTCCAGGGCATAAATAATAATAAAAAATATATCAATTACCTTACCTTGTTGTTCCAAGCTCGTTTCCTTGTGACAACTCACACATGTGAATCACATGTTCCAAAGATCAAGACATCATATCTAGTAATTGAAATCAACCTTTACCAAGACTATAAACCATGTCATAATATGTTAGGTCCCTATATTACTAGTGTAGTCCCATATTGTTGTTAGTATAACATCCTTATTGTTATTTGTGTACACTTGTAACCCCCATATTGTTATTATTGTGCCCTTACATTATTATTGTTAGTTAGGCTAGGATTATATTGTGACCCCATGGACTCCTATATATAGAAGGAGGTTTTTTGATTTGTGTCATCCAAGAATTTTTTATTTATGTAGTGTAAAGAAGGTTTCCCCCTCGAAGTGGCTTATTTATAAGGCATTGATCTCTCTTTTCTTCTATTTTTGGAGCTGGTTTCATAACA
The DNA here is from genome assembly GCA_034641835.2 of Pinus albicaulis. Taxonomy (NCBI): domain Eukaryota; kingdom Viridiplantae; phylum Streptophyta; class Pinopsida; order Pinales; family Pinaceae; genus Pinus; species Pinus albicaulis. Next base: position 6,278 of record JAXQQM020062122.1, read on the forward strand.
TTTGGTATCAGAGCTTTGGATTTTAGGGTTTCGCTACTTCAAACAAGTCATCGTGGAAGTTTCACTATAACTTTTTTCTACGATGGTTCAGAAGCTGAAATTTCTATCACGTGAAGCTGAAATCCCGAGGAACTTTGTGTAAAAATTTTAGATCTTGGTTCACAATATTTTTGGAGATATGATTTGTGAAGTTAGGGTTTTTTTTAAGCTCCCAAATTTCATCTAAAATAGGTGCCTTGGGAAAATCATCATAACTCTCTCTCTGAGCATCATATTGGAATTCTATAAAAGGTGGCCAAAAGTACATATAATATTGTTTCCTTTGTATCAATTTGATATTCGAAGGAGGAAACAGTGACATGTGGCACACCATACAAGTGCACTCTACTGAACCAATCCACAATTAGGTCATTGTGGGAGATTGGCATAACTTTGTCTTGAAGCATTCAAATCAAGTCAGACCTGTGGAATTCGAAAGAAGCTTTAGAGGGATAATACAGGACCGAATTTTAGATATTGAAGATCCGAAATCACAGATATAATTCAGTTTTAATATCTAGCTCCTCAAAAGAAATAAAAACGTGTGTTTTTTTATTTCAAATTACAAAAGTCTTGTTTGAAAAATCAGTTTGAAGTGATTCCAAGGGAATATTGAAGCATAGATATCAATATTGGGTTCTAAAATGCCCCCTAAAAATAATTCAACACTTATGAAGCCCTCATAATACTCTACGATGACTCATGAAGATGAAGAAGTGCAACATGATATATCAAAATTACAAGAGCAAGTACACCAAATTTCGCTCTCACAAAGAGTAGAAAAAAATGAAATGGAATTTTTGAAGAAAGACGTGGAAGCTAATATGGATGGTTTGAAGAAGGGCATGGAAGATAATATGGATGATTTGAAGAAAGGTGTGGAATCTAAGATGGATGGTTTGAATAATTGCATGGAAGACATGAAAGAAAAAATGGAAGGTTTGAAGGAAGACATGGAAGGTTTGAAGGAAGGTTTGTCAAAGTTGATACAAGAAATGATTCCTAATGGTGAAAATATAGTAGAGCAAACTGATGTTGAGAACAAAATAAATTTTAATCCTAATTTCATAAACTCGAATGTTGGATGGAAGACCCACCATATTTCAAAGATTGACACGAGGAAGTTTGATGGCAAGTATCCTGTAACATAGACACTATAGATGGAGCAATATTTTGATCTCAATAATGTGAAAAACACAAAAAAGGTACACATTGGAACTTTATATTTAGAAAAAAATACATTTGTATGGTATCTGTGGATTTTCTCCCATAATTTTTTTTTCACTTGGTTAATTTTTACGGAGGAAATGATAGCACATTATGAGGATAAAAAGAGCAACACCTTCTTTAGCTAATTGATAAATCTAAAAAAAAAGGGTTCAGTGGTGGAGGACATTGAGGAATTCCAAAAATTGAATATAAGGGTAATTGATATTCCAGAGGAACACATGATTGATTTCTTCATAGGGACTTGATAACATCCAACATGAGGTTTGCCTATGGGAACCTGATTCATTGGAGAAGGCATTCAGGTTGGAAAGAAAAATTGAATGTAAACTTATGGATAAAAGGAAGCCTACCGCTCACATCTATAAATATGGAAGTGTTGCTACTCCTAAACTTCCACAACCTACAAGGTTGACACCACAACAATTGGAAGAAAAAAAAGAAAAAGGGCTTTGCTACAACGTTGATAGGAAATACACTAAAGGTCATAAGTGTGCCGATAAAAAAATATTTTACATAGATTGTGAAGAGGAGGAAGAAAATTAAAAATAAACTTAAAAAGAAGAGGATATACACCAAGAACCAACCCTAGAGAAAGAAGAAATCAGTCTGACCATATCGTGTAATGCATTGGAAGGAATTACCACTCCTCAAACTATCAGGATAGAAGGACATATCAAGAAGAAAAAGGTAATAGTGTTGATTGATTCGGGTAGTACCCATAATTTTATTCATTGTAAGGTAGCCAAGGAATTGAATTGCTTCGTATACCCAACACCAAAATGTCAAGTGATGGTTGCAAATGGAGGAACTATAAATTTCTCTGGAAAAATCCATAATATCTAGCTAACCATGGGGAATATGTATTGAATAGTCCAATGCTTTCCACTCTAATGGGAGGTACTGATTTTGTACTAGGAGTACAATGGTTACAATCTTTGGGGATGGTAGATTTTAATTTTCAATAAATTTTCTTGAACTTTTTTTCGAAAGGAAATGAAGCCGAATTACGGGATATTGTAGGGAGGCTGAGATAGATATTTAGCTCTAATGTCATGAAAAATATTCTGAAGAAAGAAAAACGAGGCATAATTTCATAATTATGCTCACTAAAAGTTCAAACATCAAAATCATCTATTTCTCCATATCTCCAAAAATTATTGGACAATCATTCCAAGGTGTTTGAAACTCCTAAAGGACTCCTAGCTATTCATGATCATGATCATGCTAGTCATTTGATTCCAAGAAGTGTTCCTCCAAACATAAGGTCTTAGATATATCATTATGTCCAAAAGAGAGAAATTGAATGTATGATTACATAAATGTTATAGGCCTGTATAATTCAACCTAGTCAAAGTTCTTTCTCTTCTCCAGTAGTATTGGTGCACAAGAAGGATGGATCATTTCACATGTTTCCGGATTATAATGAGCTCAATAAGCTCATTATTAAAGATAAATTTCCCATTCCTGTGATTGATGAATTATTGGATGAGGCACATGGAGAAATTTATTTTACCAAGTTGGATCTTCGTTCAGGATATCATCAAATTAGAATGAATACTGAAGATATTCTGAAAGCAACATTTCGAACTCATGAGGTTCGTTATGAATTTTTGTCATGCCTTTTGGCCTTACTGAAGCACCTTCTACATTTCAAGGGTTGATGCATTCCATTTTCAAACCCTTCCTTAGAAAATTTGTGTTAGTATTTTTTGATGATATACTGATCTACAGGAGGTCTTAGAAGGATCATTTTCAACATGTTGACAGGGTGCTCAAACTATTAGAGGAGAAATAATTATATGCAAAAGCCTCCAAATGTTTCTTTTGAGTACAAGAGATCGAATATCTAAGTCATATTTTATCTCACAACGGTGTTAAGGTAGACCCTAACAAAATTAAATCCATTAAGTAATGGAAATTCCCCACAACCATAAAGAAGTTGCGAGGATTTCTCAGCTTAACATGGTATTATTGAAAGTTTTTTAATAATTATGGGAGAATAGTAGAAGCTCTAACAACACTATTGATGAAATATGAATTTTCATGGACTCATGAAGCAACTAAGGCCTTTGAACATCATAAAGAGGCAATGTGCCTAGCACCGGTATTAGCTACTCCAGACTTCAAGAAAACCTTTATTGTGCAATGTGATGACTCAAGAAATGGAATTGGTGTTCTTTTAATGCAAGAAGGAAGACCCATTTCTTTTGAAAGTTTTCTAATGATCTGAAAATGAAAGTATTTTTACTGTTGTTCAAAGTATTCATTTCCATTAAATTAGGTGTGCAAAGTGTTTTTAATGTCTTACAAGCAAAACAAAGTGTTTTTGGTAATTGTTTATGATTTTAAGTGTGAGGGAATGTTAATTTAAATTACTATTTAGCATCTTGAATCTGAAATACACAAAAGAATAACTTCGCCATAACAACACAACAACATGATGAGGTAGTTCACCCCTCTTGGGCTACATCTGCTGGGTCCAAGGCTCCCAATGGGCATGTCCTTGCTATATTATGATGCTCAAATTGTATATACAGTGAGGCAAAGGCCTAGACAGGAAAAAAAATCTGTGAAAATGAATTCATAAGGTAGAAATAAGCTAATAATGACTTTTATTTCACCTAAAACAGTGAAGTGTATCCCAAAGCAGCTCCATTTCCCTCATGGCCCTGATGGCTCTCCAAGCTTCCTCGAAGAAAATATGGCTGAAAAACAACTCTGTTGGCTCTACAACCTATCCCAATAGCTCCAAAATTCTCAGACTACCCAAAATTGACAAAAATTTCATCCAAATTGGTCCAATATTGGAGAAGTTATGATAAAAACAACATTCTTCCCAATGTCAAGTAAAAATCCCACTAAATGTGGGAGAACTGGAGTGAAGTTCGACAAAATGGCCAAATATCACCAGATTTGGTGGTTTACTCCAGTTTATCCAGGCAGTTAGATATGACATTAAATGTTAGGCGGTTAGCAGGGTCACATGGACCTCTACCCAAACCGTCGGTGGAACTGTTGGGTTTTACATTAACCATAACGTTTTTTTCATGATGGCATTTAATATAATGTGGTCACATTGATCATTTAATCCTGCATTAAATTTTCCGATTGAAGGCCTTAAGGCCTTGGTTCTTGGCCCGGTGTCATATCACATGTGGGGGCTGGTCCCCTTTGCCACCCGACGACTTTTAATTGAAACTTTATATGTAAAATTTAACCTTTGTAAATTAAGAACCAAAGCTGTGGCCTAATGGTAGGCATGTGTGTTAGTTGGCGGGAGGTCCGGGGTACAAACCTGTGGACTCACAAAAAATTTTCATAACCAAAAATCCACCGGCCTGGGGCCATGTGGCGGCCTCCGGGCCTGCCACGTGGCAGCCCATGATTGGCCTGCCAAATAAAAGTTAACCCACTATCAAATGAACACCTGCCACTTGTCGATTGTTGATTCGTCCAAATGGAATATTCCATGGAATATTTTGGAGAATATTTCAAGAATTATTCTTGGAATATTATTTCTTTTAATATTTTCCAAAGTCAAAGTCAACCCTGGTCAAACTAGATTTTTGAAGGATACTGTAAACTTCAAACCTGCATAACCTTCTCATACTATGTCGGATTTGAGTGCCATTCATGGTGCCAGAATCGCAGAGACGAGGCTTATATAGTCGTTTAGGTTTCAACCAATTCTAAGCAATTCCATTTTGAGCATATTTTCAACTTAGGACATGATCACCTGATCACACCTCCCAAATGGGAAGCTTTTGGACCCCAAAAGCTCTCTGATTTATAGAAATTGAAGATGAGGAGACTGATTCTCCACTCTTCCAACCTTGAACCACTAAAATATTCCTGACTTCGTCAAATTTAGCTTCTCATAAAAAGATAAATTCTTCCTTGAATCTGCTGATTAACCATTGCTAACATTGACTGAGTCATGATGCAAATTTTTGAAATTTGCAGAACAGCAACTATAATTTGCAGAAATCATACTATTTCTACAATGGTTAAACTTCAAAGGAGACTGAAAATGAGATTCACCTTGCCAACTGTCTTTATGGCTAATTTTTTACAAATGAGCCATGTACTTGCATTGAATCTTGATCAAGTTTTCTCGCCATGCCAATCTGCCATTTTGAAACCAGCATTGACCCATGCTAAAATTTGTGTCATCTTTTCTTGCATGCCTTTCCCTTTCTTGGATTCTTGCACCACCTTGCACTGACACTTTTCTCTCTGCATTGATCGACACCAAAGGCACTTTCTGCAACATCTTGTCATCTTCAAAAGACAACTTGCTTTCAAGCCAAAACAATTCATCATTTACATCAGCAATAACATGAAAAGGATTATGTACAAAATATTTTTTCTTAATCATCAACAAAGTCAAATTTTGACTTGCATTGACAAGCCTTTTCAATTGCCCTGCATGGACTAAAGAAGATTCTAGCTTCTTCCGATGTGCTGTCACAATAAAATCCTTACCATCCTTGAACAAATGGTACGTGTTCTCATGGCGATGGAAGATCGATTTTCTGTCATATAAATATGGACTACCCAACACAACACCTGTAATGTCAAGCAGTACTACATCTAGTTCAACCCAATCAACATAATGAGCTGTTATGGCGAAGGGCAACATGCACTTTCTTGAGACTTGTAAATTATCATCCTTGCAAATCCATCCAACTGGATCTAGATTTCGATGAGGTATGGTCTCAAGTTTCAGCTTCTTGACTAAGTCTTCTGAGATGAGATTGGCTTGAGACCCACTCTCAAATAGTGTGTCTATCTTTGTGTTTTTTGAGATTATCTTTATATGAAATAGATCTATCCTCCTCTTTTCATTTTGAGCTTCTATGTGACAGTTTAAAGTGCTAGAACTAGGATTTGTTTCATTTATAACCTCTTTCCCCTTTATGTTCTTTAGTACCATGGCTATGCTTTTAGTTTCGTCACCTGATTCAGACCCTACATCTTGTTCAATAGTTGCAACAGTTTTTCCCTTTTCTTTGGCCTTATCTTTATTTTTAAATTTCTTTTGTTTCAGCTCCGGATGAAGCTTCCAGCAATGGTCTTCATCGTGGCTTGTTTTGGAACAGTTTTTACAAAAGAACTTTCCTTTTATTTCCTAGAGTTTTCAATTCTTTTCCTCCCTTTTCCTTTGAATTCACTATCCATATTCCCATCAAAATATTATTTACCTCTAGACTCTAAATGCGTAGCTTGTACACAAACTTCGTCTAGACTAGTAGGATTGAACATAAGGAGAGTATGTATATGATAAGTGTGTAAACCACCTATATATTTCAGCAAGGTATCTTGACTATGCAAATCAATTCCAAGTAGTAAAGCCCTTCTTCTAAACTCTTGAGTGTAACCTTGAACACTTTGTCCCTTAAGTTGTCTAAAACTTTTCCAATTCATGATAGCCTTTTGTAAATGAGCTAATGGATAAAATTTCTACTTAATTGCGGAAATAAATTCAGCCCATGATAAAGTAATCTTACCATGTTTTTTAATTTCATCCTTGGTCTTGGCTTCCCACCATACCAATGTTGCTCCCTCCATTCTTAAAGAGGCTAACTGAATCTTGGTGTTGTCTTCATCAAGGTTTTGTATCCTCAAGTAAAATTCCAACTTTCTTATCCAATTGTCAAGTTTCTCTGCATTGACTTCACCATTAAACATAGGCAACTCAAATTTAACATCAATCTTTAAAAATGGACTTTTACCCGTGGTTTTATACTTGTGAGATTGATTCACCGAAGTAGAGGATGATGATGTAGAGGAAGAGGATGAAGATGGGGATGGTGGATCATGATTTCCTCTGTGTCCTTTCTTTGACTTTTCATCAATCTTATTTCCTCCTGAAGAAGCCTCTCCTTATTTCTGGTGTCTAGACCCTTCTCCAACAAGCCTATCATTCCTTTCTTGGTAGAGTATCCTCACCATCTCTTTCATGTCTAGGAAAACTTTTCGGAATACCCATTCTTCTTCTTTGGGATCAATGTCTCTAGGAGCTTCTCCTTCTCTTGAATAAATGCTTGAAGCTACTTCTATAGCTCTTGGAGGTGGCTCTCTAGCTATTCTTGGTTGTGGATCACCTTGTGCGCTAACCAAATGTCCTTCACCTCTCTTGAGTTTAAGCCTAGTAAGCATCAAAACTTGAAACACAATCAACTATATTTTTGCACAAAACAAATGCTGAGTAAAACTATAGCGTCTAAGGCTCTAATCCTGAGCTCCAATACCATCTAATCTGAAAATTAAAGTATTTGTACTATTTTTTAAAGTATTCATTTCCATTAAATTAGGTGTGCAAAGTGTTTGTAATGTCTTGCAAGTAAAACAAAATGTTTTTGGTAACTGTTTATGAGTTTAAGTGTGAGGGAATGTTAATTAAAATTATTGTTTAACATCTTCAATCTGAAATATACAATATAATAACTTCACCATAACAACAAAACAACATGATGAGGTAGTTCACCCCTCCTGGGTTACATCTGCCAGGTCCAAGGATCCCAATGGGCATGTCCTTGCTATATTATGCTACTCAAATTGGTTATACAATGAGAAATGGGCCTAAACAAGAAAAAAAATCTATGAAAATGAATTCATAAGGTAGAAATAAGATAAGAATGCCTTTTATTTCACCTAAAACAGTAAAGTGTAGCCCAATGCAGCTCCATTTCCCTCATGGCCCTAATGGCTCTCCAAGCTTCCTTGAAGAAAAAATGGCTGAAAAACACCTCTGTTGGCTCTGAAACCTGTCCTAATGGCTCCATAATGCTCAGAATACCCAAAATTGACCAATATTTTTTCCAAATTGGTAGAATATTGGAGAAGTTATGATCAAAACAACATTCTGCCCAATGTCAAGTAAAAATCCCACTAAATGTGGAAGAACTGGAGTTAAGTTTGAAAAAATGGCCAAATCCCGCCGGATTTCATGGCGCACTATATTTTATTCGGGCGGTTAGATATTGCATTAAATTTTAGGTGGTTGGTGGGGTCACATGGACCTCTGCCCAAACCGTTGGTGGAACTGTTGGGTTTTACGTTAACCATAACATTTTTTTCATGGTGGCATTTAAGATAACGTCATCACAATGACCGTTTAATCCTGTGTTAACTCCGCTGGTTGAAGGCCTTAAGGCCTTGGTTCTTGGCTCGGGGTCATATCACATGTGGGGGCTGGCCCCCTTTGCTGTCCAACAACTTTTAATTTAAACTTTATATATAACCTTTAACCTTTGTAAATTGAGAACCAAAGCTGTGGCCTAACGGTAAGTGTGTGTGTTAGTTGACGGGAGGTCCGAGGTTCAAACCTACAGACTCACAAAAATTTTTCATAACCAAAACTCCCTCGGCCTGGGGCCATATGGTGGCCTCTGGGCCTGCCACGTGGCAGCCCATTATTGGCTTGCCAAAATAAAAGTCAACCCACTATCAAATGAACACCCGCCACTTGTCGATTGTTGGTTCATCTGGATGGAATATTCCATGGAATATTTTGGAGAATAGTCAAAGGAATATTCCCAAAATATTCCAAGGAATATTCCTTTTTTAAAATATTTTCCAAAGTCAAAATCAACCCTGGACAAACTAGATTTTTGAAGGATACTGTAAACTTCAAGCCTGCATAACTTTCTCATATGATGTCGGATTTGAGTGTCGTTCATGGTGCCAGAATCACAACGACGAGGCCTATCCGATCATTCAAGTTACAACCAATTCTGAGCAATTTCATTTTTGAGCATTTTTTCAACTTAGGACATGATCACCTAATCATCCAATCAAAGGAAAGTATTTACAGAAAGTTATTTATGAGAAGGAAATATTGGAAATACTACATGTGCTAAAGAAATGGTGACCTTACTTAATGGGAAGACACTTCAAGGTAAAAATTGATCATGATAGTCTTAAACACTTTTTGGAACAAAGACTATCTTCAGAAGAGCAGCAAAAATGGGTCACAAATATCTTGGGTTATGACTTTGAAATCATCTACAAAATAGGGAAGCTAAATGTTGTTGCATATGCACACTCAAGAAAGGATGAAGAGGTGGAAGCACTTCTTTGTTCCATTTCTATTATCTAACTAGATTGGATAACTAAAGCAAGGGATGAATGGAAGAAGGACGAAGAAGTATGGACACTCATTCAAAATTTGCAACAAGATCCTAGTACATCTTATACATTTAGTTAAAAAAATTATTCCTTATGGTACAAATGTCGCTTATATCTTTGTAATAATTCCCAAATAAATAAATAAATATTCTTTTCGAATTGCACACTTCTCCTTTAGGAGGACACTCAGGATTTTTAAATAATTACCACAGGGTGAAGAAAGAATTTTTTTGGGATGGCCTTAAGTCTGATATTCAAAATTTCGTGGCGGAATGTTTGGTTTCCCAACGAAATAAAGTTGAGACAATAAAGACCTCCATTCTTCTACAACCTTTATCCATTCCAAGTCAATGTTGGAGGAGATTTCAATGGATTTTATCACAGGTTTACCTATGTCCGAAGGAAAGAGTGTCATCATAGTGGTAGTTGATGGACTTACCAAGTATGCACACTTTTTTGCATTGTCTCACCAATTTAAAGGAAGCATAGTTGCTACTGCATTTATGGAAACAATTCAAAAGCTACATGGAAACCCAAATATTATTGTAACCGATAGAGATCCCATTTTTATTGGAAATTTTTGGATGGAATTATTGTAGTATCCGAAAACTAGAATTGCACAGAAAGCCTGCTGAAATAAAGCACTCCTGAGAATTCAGTGCATTGAAATGATTTTCTAGCTCCTAGATCCTTTAGATCAGCTCATCTAAGATCTAAATCCAAAAGGAGAGAAAAAAAAATGAAACTAGGGGGGTTAAACAGATCTCCCAGAAACTAGTCTAGTTGAAAATCACCCAAAGAGAGGGGTTGCAGCAATATGCGATGACTGCTTCAGGAATAACGGTGTTTATCAATTTACAAGTGTGAGACCAACATGGAGGTTCATCTTTCAGCTATAAATTAGTAAATTAGATCTACAATGCAGCTTATACAACGTAGAATAGAAAGGAAAATATGATACAAGACAAAAGCCTCAAAATGAGCTGCTACAACAACATGAAATAGAAGAATAGGCTTGAAAGAGTTATTTTCATTGTTGAAGCATGCAATAGATTAAAAATCAGATCTACATTATATTTGTACACAAGATTCTAGATCTATATTAGATCTGTATACAAGAAAGGCTCCTTAATTCACTCCCCTTGGGGATCTCAGCAAAACATGAAGGTACAAGAGTAGATTTAAGATCTAAGTCATAGATCTGCAGAAGTATTCAGAAAATTCTGAAGCATTACATATGTAGCAGATCAGATATGAACTAACATGGACTGTTTGTCCAATCGACGGATCACCACTGTGAAAGGAAAAGTCCAATCACTAGATATCTCTCCTCTGAAAATGATGCCAAGTCACCCTGCAACTCTGCTTTTGAAAATAATGCAGTCATGGAAGAGGGACTACGCTGTAGGCCATGAGAATTCTTTGGCCTGCTACCAATGTGTGGATCTGAAGCTCAACCCACTAATGCACTTTTCCATGAGGTTAAAAGACACACTCTCTAAGAAGAGGCACCAGTACAATCTAGATCTGAATAGATCTAGTGTTCCACTTGCTGCAGCTCACATGGAAAACCCAATCCTAAGCAGGACTGCATTTTAGATGCAAGATGTGGCTTGACCAAATTTCGAATAGTGGACTAGACAAACAAGACTCCTCCAAGAGTTGCTCAAGGAAGGAGGTGGGAATCCTAAACAGGAGAACCTAACAGGTGTGTTTAAACAAACAATACCTTCAGAAAATAATATCCTTCAACAACTGTTTCCTATTGTCCTCGTCCTTCTTTTATAGGGTGAAAGCCTTGTCAAACCCTAAACCACCTCAATGAGTTAGCCCCTTTTCACATGTGGAGCCTCCATCTAGAACTGCGCTGTGTATCCATGAGGTTCATTGCACCTAGACTGTGCTGTTGACTTGGTCAAGGTTGACCCCATCTTGTGATTTAAACCCATTCACACATGCAAGAGTTTATTTACATGGCCCAGATATGTCTCTGTTTACATAGGCATTGATTTATTCATTGTTTTTAGGAGTTTTACATGTCCTCCTTCACATTTTATTCATAAACATGAAATGCAAGATAAAACAAGGCAAAATAAGATATTCCCATTAGCTTGGGCTAAATGGGAATATTACAGTCCTCCCCTCCAAAATGTTTCTTGTCCTCAAGCAATTGATAAGGTGAGTGCTACAAGACTTCTCCTCCATTGGTGACATCATCAAAGATCAATATCCCATCATAATCTAGATGCTCACCAATCAAAACCCCCATGAATTGTTTCCCCAAAGTCCATATGAGATGTGCAAAATCCATCCCACAAGGAAACAAGATCTCATGTGAAACACCCGTGGGTTTCCTAATGTCCCTTGTGAAATATATAACACAAGGCACATGGAAAATTTTCATCTCATTAGGCACATGCATACCTCCCATCCTCCCTCTATAAATTCCCATAAAAAGTACAAGCATGTCATCACTATATGGGAGTAAAACAATGTACAAACAAACAGCAAGGTGCACATATGGAGGTGGGTCATAGTCCCACATGTGGAACCAGCGTAATGCATCCCCTGCCTGCCTTAAACCAAGATGTGGTAAGTGGTTTTCCCACCACTTACTTCCAGTCCATGCCATCTCACTATATCTAAATGTGTGAGATATGTTTGGTTCTTTAGGAAAGCACCCATCATGAAACAAGACCTCCCTTTTTCCACCAAGAGAGTGGCCAAGTATAGAAATTGCTGTGGCCCCATATTTTCCATGAGATTGACAAGATAAAACTCTCCTCCTTGGAGTCAAGGCTTGCATAAACATGGTGGAAGAATGCATACAATCAGAAAAATAAACTTGTTTTACATGAGCATATTCTTTACCAATAGTCCTCCCCATAAAATTGGAGTGGTGCATAGATCTATCTCCTCCCTCAAGAGGGAACATATAGGGTTGAATTAACTCTCCAACAGAGTTATGTTGCTACCCCATCTACACAAATTTCATGCATCTTTGACAATGCTAATATAGTTCTCCTTCAAAGCCCGCCCAATAGTAGCTCCTCAAGATGGTGTTGTTGAGCTTCATAAAATACTCTTGGCTAAAATAGAACTCCTAATAGGCCCATTGTAGTAACTTCTCCTTGAGCTTGGAGGCTCTAGATAAGAGGATCCTACCATGATTATAGATGACTCTATCAAGGACTAAATAGCTTCTTTCATGCAACCAATCATCAAAAATCATGCAAGTATGAATATCCTTGGAATATTCCACCAACAGTTGGGATTTCCAATAGAGATCTAAGGTGCCCAACAATGACAGCGCTGGTAAGATGTTATCTGAAGTATTTTCCATGTTGTTGTCCTCCCCCTTGACATCTCCCATTCCAAAGGTACAAAGTGGAAGGTTGCCAAGCCCTCCTTGCTTCCCTCCTTGCTCATGCACATGCTTCAAAGGGAAAGGAAGCTCTTGGAAGTTAGTCTCCCATGGGAGGCTATCATCTATCCAAGGCCTTTCTGTTTTGGCCAAAGCATGCATGTGAGACCACCATATCTCTTCCAGTAGGGAGGAGTGTTCTTCAAACAAGTTTGTCTTCTGATTCGAGGCTTGCCTCCCATGTTTCATGATGATTTCATCTTCTCTTCTTGCAGCATATCTTCTCAATGCAATTTGAGAGGTGAGGATAGGAAGTGAATTCAAAGGAAAAATGCTCTCCCTTCCTTTGTACCTCCTCCATACTCTCAGCATTGTAGCATGGTCTTCTAATGCTCCCTTCCTTCTTGAATCTATGGAAGGAGCATCAATGCATGAAACTTATCTCATAAAATTTGAATCAGGTGGTCTCCTAGGGGGTACACCACAAGATAAATATGTCTCATGGCTCATTCCCATGTTACCTATAGATGGGAACATAATATGACTACTTCCATTGCGCAAATCCATCTCAAATTGTTGTGTGGAAGTATCATGGTAGGGAGAAGTTGGAGCAACTCCGCCATCTTCTTCTCCATCACCCACCTTCTGTAAGACCTCACAGTCTAAGGTGCTCCCTCTAGATGTAGTTAACTCATGAACTCCCATCATCTCCTTGGTGTCAAGGGTCTTCATCACAAAGGACTGATCCATCATAGTGTGTGTTCCAAGATTTGAATGCAGTGTTGGAACACATCTCCTCCACTGTTTTGTCTCTTTGTATATCATCATAGACACATACTGCTCATCTTCTCCATGTATAGGATCCATAGGGCCTCCTTGCAGAGATACAAGGGCCCTCTTAGTGGAAGCAATAGCTTCAACTCCATCTCTCAATAAAATTAGATTCTCTCCTGTTGTCACAGTGCTGGAGGAACCTTTCAGTTCTACTTCTTTCTCCTCCTCATCAATGGAGTATGCCCCATCAATAAGAGATCCCTTTTCTTGATCTCTCATTGAGGAAAGGAAATTCATATCTTCTTCTTGAGAAGAATGACCTTGCTGAAGTAAGGCCTTTTCCCTTAGAAAATCATGTAGCAGATCTTTACCCCTCCCAGCAATGTTCTAAAATGGAGTTATCTTCATGGATCTTCTTTCTTCTTTGAGTTTAAAAAACTCAGGGAAGCCTAGATTCTCCTTGAATATTTTATACTGAGATTCATATTCTCGGAAGTAGTCACCAAGAGTCTCCTGCTCTGGTGTCTCTACCTCTTCTTCTCCTCTTTCAAAGAATGCAGGCATGCTGCAACGTTACAGATCAGATTGTGTGGCTACATGCTCACACACATCAGATGAAGTAGTGGGGCTTTCCTCCTGTGCAAACCTCCTCAATAGATCTAATGATATTCCATTACTCACTCCCCTAATCTCTCCCTCCAGCTCATGAAAAGCTTGAGAAATAATGTTAGAGAAGTCTACTCCTTTTATTCTTCCATACAAATGGATTTCAATGGTGTAATCATTTTTCTTCTATCTTCTTCCATGATACCTCTTTTCTCTGTTAGTGAGAGGTTCTCCTCCCTCTGAATACATATTGGCTCAAATCATTCATAGGCTGTGCCAAGAAAGTAGCTCCGATACCACTGTAATATCCCAAAATTGGGATTTCACAACAAGGCTACTGAAATAACGCACTCCTCATAGATAAGTGAAATGAAATGAGTTTTTAGCTCTTGTATCCCTTATATCAGCTCATCTAAGATCTAAATCCAAAAGGAGAGCAAAAAAAAATCAAATTATGGGGGTTAAATAGATCTCCCGTAACCTAGTCTAGCTGGAAATCACCCAAAGAGAGGGGTTGTAGCTATATGCCAGGACTGCTTCAAGAATACTGCAGATTATCAATTTACAAGTGTGATACCGAAATGGAGGTTCTTCTTTTAGCTATACATCAGTAAATTAGATCTACAATGCAACTTATACAGTGTATAACAGAAAGGGAAAGATGATACAAGACAAAAGCCTCAAAATGAGCTGCTACAACAACATGAAATGGCAGAATAGGCTTGAAAACATTATTTTCATTGCTGAAGAATGTAGTAGATTACAACTCATATATAAAAAATATCTGTACACAAAATTTTATATCTATATCAGATCTGTATACAAGAAAAGCTTCTTAATTAACTCCCCTTGGGGATCTCAGCAAAACATGAAGGTACAAGAGTAGATCTGAGATCTAAGTCACAGATCTGCAGAAGTATTCATAATTTTTTGAAGCATAACATATGTAGCAGATCATATCTAAACTAACATGGATTGGTTGGCCAATACACAGATCACCACAGTGAAAGGAAAAGTCCAATCACTAGAGATCTCTCCTCTGAAAATGATGCCAAGTCACCCTGCAACTCTGCTTTTGAAAATAATACAGTCATGGAAGAGGGACTACGCTATAGGCCCTAAGAATTATTTGGCCTGCTACCAATGTGTGGATCTGAAGCTCAACCCACTAATGCATTCTTCCATGAGGTTAAAAGACACACTCTCTGAGAAGAGGCACCAGTACAAGCTAGATTTGAACAGATCTAGTGTTTCAATTGCTACAGCTCACGTAGACAACCCATGTTAGGTGTGGAGCCTAATTATCTTGTTTACTTTGTATCACAGCATTGGACCCCTGTACCTTAAATTGGGCGGCAACGCCGCCCGTAAATTAATCGTTGTCGTGGGGGGTCCAGGGGGGGGGGGGGGCCGCGACTTTATGGAGCTCCACCCTGGCGGGGGGTTTCGGGGGCAGCGCCCCCAAAGCTAAAAACAGATGTAAAATTTCCTTGTAAAAGTATAGTAATTTCTATTCAATACGGGTCGTTCGTAGGCAAATGATCTGACGGTAGAAGTTATGTTTAGTTTAGGGTTTTTTTCCCTAGAAGGCAACCCCTCATTTTTATGAGGGTATTGTATTGCGGCTGTGTATTGTATGTGTATTCTCGGAGCGAGAAACATAGAGGGAGACTATGAGAGAGAACAGAGGATATTACATCGGATCTACTGTAGGTTGTGTCTCTTCATTTTCATGGATAATAGAAAGGAAGGACCGGCTGTTCAGGGTGGACATAGCCCAAACTGGGTGAACCACGTATATCTGTGTCTCTGATTTTATGTGTTTTGTGTGATTTTATTTTCCCGCATATTTTATGTGTTTCATTGCTTTGTAATATATAATTTTCTAACAATTGGTATCAGAGTCGAAGGTATATTTGGCTGATAAACTCGCAGGAAAGAAGGGTTCCTGGTTCGAGTGGCAGCATTGGCAGAAGATGGTAAGTTTAGGGTCGAGAAATTTAACGACCAAAACTTCCCGTTGTGGAAGATGTAGATGGAAGATTATCTGTATCAAAAAGATCTGTACCTACCATTCAGCGGAAAAACAAAGAAGTCGGTGGCCATGACAGATGCGGAATGGAGCATTCTTGATAGAAAGGCACTCAGAACAGTACGGTTGTGCCTTGCGGCGTTAGTCGCCTTCAATATTTCGAAGGAAACACCAACAGAGGGTTTGATGCAGATGTTGGCGAAACTATATGAAAAACCCTTGGTCTCAAACAAGGTATTTCTTATGAAATGACTATTTAATATGAAGATGTCGAAAGGTGGATATGTTGCAGACCATTTAAATGATTTTAATATAGTTACCAGTCAGTTAAGTTCTGTAGGGGTAAACTTTGATGATGAAGTTAGAGCTCTATTATTATTATGCTTTGCCGGAGATTTGGAATGGTTTAGTAATGGCCATTAGTAACTCTGTCTCTGGATCTAGTACTTTAAATTTTGATGATGTTTTCGGTGTTATCCTTACTGAGGAAATGCGACAGAAAAGCTCCGATTAGACATCAGGTAATGCTTTGATTGCATAGTCTAGGGGAAGAAGAATGGAAAGAGGAAAGAGCTCAGGATATCGCAGTAAATCAAGGAAAGGCATATCCAAGTCTAGATTGGGGATAGTGTGCTGGAAATGTGAAAAGAAAGGACACCTAAAGAAATACTGTAGATCTCAAGGGAAAAGAAGGAGACACACAACAAGAAAATAATCATGAAGAAAATGTGACAGGTGATGTGTTACAAGATGCTTTGATTCTTTCTTTCGAAAATGTTACTGATTCTTGGGTTGTATATTCAGGGGCTTCATTCCATGCCACACCTGATAAGAAATATTTTCATGCCTATGTTCAAGGAGATTTTGGACAAGTTCGTTTGGGTGATGATAAACCCTGTAAAAATTTTGGAATGGGTAAGGTTCTTGTAAAACAGCAGAATGGAAACCAATGGCTATTAAAGGAGGTAAGGCATGTTCCAGATCTAAATAAAAATCTGATTTCAACAGGGCAGTTAGGCGGTGAAGGTTGTGTGACAACTTTCACAGATAAAGCTTGGAAGGTCACCAAAGGAGCCCTAGTAATAGCAAAAGGTGAAAAGGTTGGTACATTGTATTTATGCAATGGTATTTCTAACTCTGTTAATGCTTTAACTTCCAAAGGAGCAGATGCAGCATTATGGCATCATAGGCTCAGACACATGAGTGAGAAGGGGATGAAGATTTTTCACTCAAGAAATTTGTTGCCAGGTTTGAAGAATGTTGATTTGGATTTCTGTGAGAATTGCATTTATGGAAAACAAAAGAGAGTCAGATTTCTCACAGTTGGGAAAGAAAAGAAGAGAGAAAAATTAGAGCTTTTGCATACATATGTATGGGGACCTGCTCAGGTATCATCTCTTGGTGGCTCTCGTTATTATGTTACTTTTATTGATGATGCAACTAGAAAAACCTGGATTTATTGTATTCAAAATAAATCTCATGTATTTGATACTTTTAATAAATGGAAAGCTTTGGTTGAGATTGAGACAGGAAAAAATTTGAAGTGTCTCGGATCAGAAAATGGAGGTGAATATTGCACCAAAGAGTTTGATAGGTATTGTTCAGAGCATAGAATTCATAGAGAGAAGACAGTTCCTAGAACACCACAAGAAAATGGTGTGTCAGAAAGGATGAACATAACAATCATGGAGCGTGCAAGGTGCATGAGATTGGATGTGGGATTGCCTTTACAATTTTGGGCAGAAGTTGTAGATACTGCTATTTATCTAATAAACAGAGGGCCTTCAAGTTCCTTGGATGGTGGTATTCCAGAGGAAGCATGGACAGGTAAAAAGGTAAACTACTCTTTTTTAAAGCCTTTTGGTTGTGAGGCCTTTGTCCATATTAATAAAGAAAATAGAACAAAGCTTGAGGAAAAATCAAAGAAATGTACCTTTATTTGATATGGTGTTAATGATTTTGGTTATCGCTTATATGATTATGAAAATCACAAATTCATTAGGAGAAGAGATGTAATATTCAATGAAAAGGTCTTGTATAAGAATCAGTTGCAGGAAAAGAAACAGGAAAAATAAAGCAAGGAATACACAGTTCTTGATGAGATAACTGAAAAAGTAAAGGTGCCTAAAAATAATAATAATGAAAAACCACATTAGCAGCAACCACCGCAACAACAATAGGCACCTCAAACACCTAAAAGTGGTGTTATAAGATCTACTAGAATAAGTAGACCCCCTGAACGATACCCTCCTTCATTATATTATTTATTGTTGACTGATTCTGATGAACCCGAATGTTATGAAGAAGCAATGCAGGTTGAAATCAGGAAGAAGTGGAAGCTAGCCATGGAAGAAGAGATGGACTCCTTAATGCATAACCAGACTTGGGACTTAGTCAGGTTGCCTGCAGGTAAAACTATATTGTAGAATAAATGGGTTTACAGGCTGAAGGAAGAAGATGGAGGAAAACAGAGGTACAAAGCTAGACTTGTGGTGAAGGGGTTTGCACAGAAGAAAGGTATTGATTTTGATGAAATATTTTCTCCTGTTGTTAAGATGACTTCAATCAAAACTATCTTAAGTCTTGTAGCAGCGAAAGATTTACATCTTGAACAGTTATATGTAAAGAAAACATTTCTCCATGGAGATTTGGAGGAAGAGATATACATGCAGCAACAAGAAGGATATGAGGTCAAAGGGAAAGAAAAATTGGTGTGCAAGTTAAAGAAGAGCTTGTATGGCTTAAAACAGGCTCCAAGGCAGTGGTATCTAAAATTTGACAAGTTTATGTCTGAACAAGGTTATACTAGATGTCACTCTGATCATTGTGTTTATCTAAAAAGGAAAAATGATGGAAACTATATTATATTGTTACTGTATGTAGATGACATGCTTGTTGCAGGGTCTAATATGTAGGAAATAAATGTGCTCAAAAGAAAATTGTAAAATTCATTTGCAATGAAGGATTTGGGAGCTGCAAAAAAAATCCTTGGTATGAGGATAACTAGAGACATGAAAAATCACAAATTAACACTGTCTTAGAATGAGTACATAGAAAAGGTGTTGAAAAGATTTAATATGCATAATTCAAAACAAGTTAGTAAACCTTTTTTCTAGCCAATTCAAACTTAGTAAGGAGATGTGCCCCAAGACCTACGAAGAAATGGAATATATGTCTAAAGTTCCATATGCATCAGCAGTTGGAAGCTTAATGTATGCAATGGTCTGCACAAGGCCTGATATTGCACATGCAGTGGGAGTTGTAAGCAGGTACATGAACAATCCAGGAAAAGATCATTGGATGGCAGTAAAATGGATTTTCAGATATTTGATAGGTACCACAAAACAAGAATTATGCTTTGGTGGTTCAAACATTTCTCTACAGGGATATGTTGATGCAGGTATGGCAGGTGACAGAGATAACAGGAGGAGCACTACAGGATATGTATTTACTGTAAGTGGAACATCTGTCAGTTGGGTTTCAAAAATCCAAAGTATTGTTGCACTTTCAACAATAGAAGCAGAGTATGTTGCTACTACAGAGGCTAGTAAAGAAATGATTTGGTTACAAATATTTATGGGTGAATTGGGTAAGAAGCATGATATGAGCACATTATACAGTGATAGCCAAAGTTCCATTCATCTTGCAAAGAATTCGGAATTTCATTCCAGGACTAAACACATACATCTCAAGTACCATTTCATACGGTCAGTATTGGAAGATGGAGAGTTGAAGCTGGAAAAGATACACACTAGCCAGAATCCTGCAGATATGTTAACAAAAGTTGTAACTAGGGAGAAACTGAGAATGTGCTCAGTCTCAATTGGTCTTCAAGGATGACGATGAAGATGAGAAATTGCCAGGTCCAAAGAGGAGTCATTGTGCAGTAAATGAAGCAGCGGTGGAGTTGCTACAATTAGTCTCCAAGTGGGAGATTGTTGGGTGTGGAGCCTGATTATCTTGCTTACTTTGTATCACAGCATTGGACCCTTGTACCTTAAATGGGGCGGCAACGCTGCCCGTAAATTAATCGCTGCCATGGGGGATTTAGGTGGGGGGCGGCAGGGATTTTATGGAGCCCGTTTCGGGGGCAGCGTCCCCGAAGCTAAAAACATATGCAAAATTGCCTTGTAAAAGTATAGTAATTTCTATTCAATCTGGGCCATTCATTAGGAAAATGATCTGACGGTAGAAGTTATGTTTACTTTAGGGTTTTTTTCCCTAGAAGGCAACCCCTCATTTTTATGAGGGTATTGTATTGCAGCTGTGTATTGTATGTGTATTCTCGAAGCGAGAAATAGAGAGGGAGACTGTGAGAGAGAATAGATGATATTACAGTAGATCTAATATAGGTTGTGTCTCTTCATTTTACTGGATAATAGAAAGGAAGGACTGGTTGTTCGAGGTGGACGTAGCCCAAACTGGGTGAACCATGTATATCTGTTTCTCTATGGTTTTATGTGTTTTTTGTGCTTGTATTTTCCACATATTTTATGTGTTGCATTTCTCTGTAATATATAATTTTCTAACAACCCAATCCTAAGCAAGACTGCGTTGTAGATGCAAGATGTGGCTTGGCCAAATGCCGGATAGCAGACTAGACAAACAAGACTCCTCCAAGAGTTGCTCAAGGAAGGAGGTGGGAATCTTAAACACGAGAACCCAAGAGGTGTGTATAAATAGAAAATACCTTCAGAAAATAATATCCTTCAACAACCTTTTCCTGTTGTCATCCTCCTTTTATAGGGTGAAAGCCTTTTCAAACCCTAAACCACCTCAATGAGTTAGCCCCTTTTCACATGTGGAGCCTCCATCTAGAAATTCCATGTGTATCCATGAGGTTCATTGCACCTAGACTGCGCTATTGAATTGGTCAAGGTTGACCCCATCCTATGATTTAAACCCATTCACACCTGCAAGAGTTTATTTACATGGCCCAGATATGTCTCTATTTACATAGGCATTGATTTATTCATGGTTTTTAGGAGTTTTACATGTCCTCCTTCACATTTTATTCATAAACATGAAATGCAAAATAAAACAAGGCAAAATAAGATATTCCCATTAGCTTGGGCTAAATGGGAATATTACAATTATTTTCTTCTTTGGGTAGTAAACTAGCTCATAGCTCATCTTATCATCCTCAAACTGATGGTCAAACTGAGATAGTGAACAAATGTTTGGAAGGATTTCTTTGTTGTTTTGTATCTGATAAACAAACACAATGGGTCAAGTGGTTACCTCTAGCTGAATGGTGGTATAACACTTTCTTCCATACTACAGAAAAAATGACCCCATTTATGGCACTTTCTTCCACTATGGTCCTTACAAGGTGTTGCAAAATATTGGTACTATGGCATACAAATTGGATCTTCCTACTTCTTCGCGAATGCATCCAATTTTCCATGTTTCATGCTTAAATGAGGTTATAGGTGAAAAAATTCTAGTTCAAACAATATTGCCAGGAGTTGATGAGGAAGAAAAAATCATATTGGAACCTAAAGAAGTCACGGAAATAAGAACTCGACAGCTACAAAATTGATCAATTTAGAGTATCTCATCAAGTGGAAGAACTTACCCATTGAAGATTCTACATGGGAGGATGAGAATTTTATACAGAAGCATCCAGAGCTACTCAAGCATTGAAGAAAACACTTTTTTGAAGCAGAGGGGCATGTTAGGTCCCTATATTACTAGTGTAGTCCCTTATTGTTGTTAGTATAACCCCCTTATTGTTATTGTTGTACCCTTGTAACCACCGTATCGTTATTATTGTGCCCTTAAATTATTATTGTTAGGTCGGCTAGGATTATATTTCGACCCCATGGACTCTTATATATAGAAGGAGGTTTTTCATTTGTATCACCCAATAATTGTTCATTTATGTAATGTAGAGGCTTCCTCCTCAAAGTCGCTTATCTCTAAGGCATTGATCTCTCTTTTCTTCTATTTATGGAGCTGGTTTCATAACATAATCAACAATCAACTCGTAGATATAAATCATAACACTACAACTAGCACACACTTGCATTCAAGTACATATCAATTGTCTCAGCACATAATGTGTTAGTATAACCATCTTAAAACAAAATCTTTCGTTCAGGAAATCTTATAAAAAAATACTCTTGTCATGAAATTAATCAAATATTCGATCAACTTGTAAACACACCATTCTAGATAAACCAAATTGACCACATAATTAAACTCATACCTCAATGTATCTCAAGAGAGGCTATCACATTTGCACAAGTTGGTCTAGATTAATACGACAGAACATCACAAGCATATCATCTCATACTTAAATTTCATAATCATAACCATCTACACAGACCAATCCATACCAACACGATATATATAACATCAATATCTTAATGAAATAAAAATCATCATTCATTTAAATAACATAAAACAAGAAGAAGTTAACATACAACATACTCATCAAAAACATAAC
This sequence comes from Pinus albicaulis, assembly GCA_034641835.2. Classification (NCBI taxonomy): domain Eukaryota; kingdom Viridiplantae; phylum Streptophyta; class Pinopsida; order Pinales; family Pinaceae; genus Pinus; species Pinus albicaulis. The sequence goes on from JAXQQM020062122.1 coordinate 28,907, forward strand.
ATAATCATCAAGTTAATTAACATAAAACAACAACAACAATGCATATAACAACAAGTTACTACCATGCATGAAAATATGACACGTGTATATGACTGCACTGATTAACAAGCCTCTATCACGCATGTAACCATAACAAAAAAAGATTGATAGGAATGTACCTAACACTAATTCATATAAAAACCATTAACCAACATGCATGTATTTCCAACATACAAACCTGTATGAAAATTTGTTCTTACCTTGAGGTCTCGTGCTACAACCTCACTCCAATGATCTACATCTCCTACTTTATCTCATCCAACACATTAGAATAAAGATGACACAAACTACACAGAATGACCTCATAATTCATGTTTGACCTACTATACATGAATAATTATAAGAAAGAAAATGAATGCATAACAACATATAGACACTTACATTCATAACAAATACATATAAAAATGACATGCATTCATGGCAAATGTCGTCCAACAACAAAATTATTAACTTCTAAATGAAAACATAACTATAACAATGACTACTACCATGCATAAATAATAAGAACATATACAACCTACATGCATGCATGACAAACACATTCTGCCCATCCAGCCCAAGTGTTTAACCATGCTCTATTACCACTCTGTAACCACCTCCTCCCACATTTACCCACGCTACCCAGTCACTGGGGTAAAAGTGTGACGAGAGGTTACTATGATTTTATTCAACCTCCTACGTGATGTTAAGGAAGAGGAACCGATGAAGCATAAACAATATGACCCTCCACACATGCTACAAAACCTTCAGGAGCCAACCAACATTTCCAGGTGATCAACCCCTAAGAAAATTCATCATTTCATTTATCTTGACCCTTAGCCACTCCCATGACAAGACTTGTAAGAGACTGAGGCCTTCCTGAAGCTCCCAAAGAAAGGAATGCCAATTATTGTGGAATTTTTCAAATAGTTTTGTGCTAGCAGCCCCAAATTATGTGCCACTTTTTCAGGGCCATGACGCAGGCCACTACCCAGAACTTCATCAAAGATTCAGTAATGATAAATAATATGGGAAAATTTGTACTAATGAAAAAAATTGATCAAGGACTTGACCGGAAAACTACTACCCATGACAGGAATTTCATAAAACCTGTCACAGATACGTAATATACAAGTCATAACAACATATCTGAGCATAGGGGTCTCATATTTATTTGAGGTTCACAAGGAAGCATTAATGTCTTATCACATTAGCTGAAATTATCATCTATTAGGTCATATATTCATTTTACATTCATTTAATAATAAAAACATGATGAAATCCATACATCAAGTCTGTCATAAAACATACTCATAGCCAACATATAAACAACTCAACTAATAAGGATATAACAATGATAAAATCCACATATGAAACGATACATTTACACATAAATTACCAAGGAGAATAAGCTCATAGTAATGTATTAAAAGGAAAACTAGGTTCAAAACTTTCACGAACCACCCAACCATAGCTTGTCTAAACCATATCATTCGTTCACCCAATCACCCTCATGCCACATTCCAAGCATGAATATCGGATCTCATGAAAAACATCAATAAAATCCAAACCAAGGCTTCTAAAGGAAAAACCACCTCAACCCTCAGCTAGTGATTCCACCTCATGGTCGGACATCATGAACCATCACTAGATTATGTACTTTAGGGATCAAACTAACATATTTTTTAAAATGACATGTTATAGGCAAACTAGCCCGTATATGATTGTAAGAGATTTCACATTTTTTTCCTAGAGCAGGCTGAGAAAATCCATTAAATTTAGGAATGTGCGTAGAAGAGGAGTTGGGAATGTTGTTTCCTTTACCGAAAGAAATATGGCAAGGGAGGGTGGAGTTTTCAGCAATAAAAATCTCTCTTCCCTCCTTTTAGTGCCATAATTGTTGACAGTGTTACACCTGCCAACATTCAAGGGGTCTCCCCTATATTTGGTACCAATTATACCTCACACCATTTGGGATAGGAGAGCCATTTGAAATACGACCCAGTTAACATTATATTAGATATTTTCCTTGTCTCTAACTGTTATCAAGAGAGAGGAGCACATATGTTCCTCCGAAAAGAAAGAAAGTGTGTCTCGTGAGTGTGCCTTTGAAAAGCAAGAAAGTGTGACTGGTAACATGACATTGATGCCATGCACTGTGTGATGACATGGAAATGTCAAGTCATTCTTGTTGCTTCTTTATTTGTGTCTTCTTGAAAATGTCTTTTTTCTACCTCCATATGGATTAGAGATAAGGATACTTCAATGATATCAGACCTTCAACTACAGTCACAAACTTGTGTCCCTTTTCTTTCTCCTGATCGATCAACTTGTGTATTCAAATCTCAAGGTGTCATCTAGAAAGTCATCCTTCTCCATCTCCTTCTTCATAACCCTATCATGGTTTTATGGAGTACCTGCATCTACAACTCGGTCATGACAAGATGACATTAGTCCGATAAACCCCTAGTCTAAGATGTTGTATGATGATCCACTTATTTAACTAGAACTAGGTGACAGGTTGAGGGAGAGGCTCAGTGACTAGAGAATTGTGTAGCTTAGGCAGTCGAAGGTTGTGCTTGAGCCCTGAGACTACGCAATGCATAGTGCAGGTAGGGAGAAATTATAAATATTGATCAGTTGGGGAGCTCAGGGAGCCATGTTGAGGGCTTGAGCGTTGATTTTTCTTATTGTGTAAATCAAGATGTCATGGTTGAGGCTTGAGCCTTGTGACTACATAATGCACAATACTGACTCGGCAGGATAAAGAAACTCCACAAATTTTTGAGTCAGAGGTTGGGCTTAAGCACTCTGATTGCATAATGCACAGTCTTGGGAGGAAATAACTATGCATTGGCTAGTGCCAAGTGGAAGGCTTACATATTGACGGTGGGGAATGCACAATGTGTAGTTCAGGAGGGCTGGATGAGGCTAAGTTTCTTGGTCAGGAAGCTTTCCAGATTTGGATAAGTGTGGGATCAGTGAAAATGATGTGAATAGGAATAAGACTTAATTATGATCACACACTTAGAAAAATTTATGAAACAAAATATTTCATCTAGAACACATGAAAAATACACTTCCCTCAGTGTGATAGTTGTGCAACAACTTACAACAAGTGCACACCAAATATACACTTTGCGACGATACTGATGACACTTGTGAGAGAATTCTTAAAACTTTTGAAATGAGTGTGATAGATGATTACATGCTAGAATCAACTCATTTACACAAATATAACCCTTTCAGACCACCAAAAACATATGTTGTGCGATGTGCGACATTTAACATGTGAAAATATGACACTTTGGTTTTCTTACAAATGGCAACAAAACACATAGAGAAGACACATGCAGTGAGTCTTAATGCTTAGCACAATAATATGAAAGAGAAAAGGAGGCTCCAAAATTTGGGTGCAAGCCAAAATTTTGGAGGGTGTTGTAGCAGTGACAACAGATGTCCATGCTTCGATGTTGAGAAAACATTCATATTGAGACTGGGCTGGTGATTTAATACAATAATTTTTTTAATTATATAAAAATTCATGAACCATAATAAAAATATCACATATGCGTAGCATGGAACAAAATATTTAGGTGGGATTATTTCAAGAGAAAACCACAAAAAATATTTTTATAACAATTTATAGGAAGCAACCTACAATTACAAATATTTGTAGACATCGACTAATTTGAGACATCAATCCCCACTACTACAATTTTTTGTAGGAAGTAACCTGCTCGAGACGTTAATCCCCACCGGTGCAAATATTCACAATCGCAAGCCTACTGGAGACACCATTCTCAATTGCTTCAAATATTCATAGGAATCAACCTATTAGAGACACCAAAATACATAATTGTTACAATTTCTCATAGGCACCAACCTACATCATTGAGTTTGATTACAACTTTTTCATTCACTAATTCTATTATCCACTTACACCACCATCAAATTAATTTAATACCTCTATCTTCACTAATTTTGTGTCTCCCAAAACTTCTTGTTTTCATCCTCATCCCAAGAACGAACTTCTACAACATGTTGTGTATGCCATTTTGAAAAAAAAATTCTAACTACAAGTTAAAACAGATATTCCATGTTGACATATTTCAAACAAATTTCAAGATCATTAAAAAATCCTAATTTCTATAAAAAATATCTCCAAATTTAGATGAACCAAAGTATAGAATTTATATCACAAGTACATAGAGATATTTCCTTGTTCTCCTTATTATTTCACAATATGAAACATCTTATAAAAAAAATTATAGTGGAAATTCCAAACTGACTTGTTTGAAGCATATTTAAAGAGAATTGAAGAACCCAAAATATCTTAGAGCATATCTCTGAAAGTATACTAAAACAATTATCAAATATTTTACCACAAGTACATAAATATCTCACCTTTATCCATTTAGAATTTCATAGTCTGGAATATCCCAGAAGAAAATTTATAGCAAAATTTCCAAGATGACTCGCTCACTCCATAAATCAAATTTTCCTACACCTTTAAAACCCCAAGAGTATTGCCCATATTCTATTGCACATTTAAAATATATTTTCTCTTAGATTATGTTCTAATGAAATAATATATCCTTTATTTATAGCATTTATAAAATCACTTATAGGACCAACTTGTAAAACAATCTAGGTCAACCTATACTTTCGAGCTCTGTCGACTAGAAAAATATTTCATATATCATGATCCCTATGGAGTTAGAGGGAGTGCAATATAATATTGGAAAGGAATAAAAATAATATTTTCAACCATATATCTTATGATCCCATTTGAGCTATGACTTTAAAAGTAAAAAGGCCTTCAAAAGTAGGGTATCCAAAATGAAGATCAAAAGCCCAAAATCAATATTTTTTATAATCTCTATCTTGTCATTTTTATCATAGATATTTGTGGTCTCCCCCTATCTTTGACATAAATGGAAACAATATTTCAAATAATATCCCACTTTGTCATTGAAGACAACCCTTAGTCAAATTTTCAACAATATTTTAGCACTCCCTCTATCTATAACATTCTTTGTGTGTGCAATTCTTCCTCTATTATATGCAACTTCTCCCCCTTTTACATCAATGGAATAGGGATGACCCCCCTAACCTTTTTCTTCCATTTACTGATACTATCAGGTGGGTATCATTCCAAGCTTATATCTATGATATTCAAATGCTTCTATGGGAAGAAGTTTGGTAAAAACATTTGCAACATGTTCCTTGGTCGCAACGTACTCTAGATTGAAACTTTGTTAAACTACTTATTCTATCAGAAAGTTGTATTTAATGGGAATATGATTCATATTATAGTGCATAACATGATTCTTTGAAATTTTGATCTCACTTATGTTGTTGTATTCATTTTCCACATTGATGTCCTTTAGTGTCTACTTCATTTAGAGAATGTGTGTGCAACATGATGCTACTAAAATATATTTATATTCAATTATGGATAGATATATTGATGTTTATTTCTTTCTCAACCATGATAATGGATGATTTCTTATAAAAAATTCTCTTCCAATTATACTTTTAACAATGTTACCAAGTTATAGCAAAAAATCCATTATGACTTGATCACTCCATAAATAACATTTTCCTCCACCTTTAAAAACCCAAGAGTATTCCCCATATTCTCTTGCACACCTCAAATATCTTCTCTTGCATGACAGTCAAATGATCTCATATATCCTTTATTTATAGAATTTATATGTTTACTTATAGGGCCAAATTTGAAAACTAGTTAGGCCAATCATACAAAATATTTCATATTTCCCCATTCCTATGGAGTTAGAGGAAGTGCAATATATTACTGAAAAGGACACATAATATTATATTCAACCACATATATTTTTCCCCCATTTTATCTAGGTATTTATATTGAAAATAAATTCAAATATAGGGTATCATAACTAGGCATCAAAATACAAAATTCAATATTTTCAATAATATCCATCTTGTAATGTTTATCATGGACATATGTAGTATCCCACTATATTTGAAATAAATGAAAACAATATTTCAAATAACCTCCCACTTTTTCATTGATCTCAACCCTTATTCAATTCTTCAACAATAATTTAGTACTCCCTATGTCGAATATTCTCTTTCTGTGTGCAATTCTTCCTCTATCTACAACTTTTTCCTCTTTAACATAAATTACAAAGGGATTTTTTTCTTCCATTTACTCATGATATGAGGGGGGTTTCATTTCAAGCCTCTATCTATGATATTAAAATGTTTCTCTCGGAATAAGTTTGGTTAAAATATTTGAAACATGTTTCTTGGTCACAATGAATTATAGATCGGCACTATGCTCAGCTACATGTTCTTTTAGGAAGTTGTATTTGATGGGAATATGCATCATATTTTAGTGCATAACATAATTGTTTGAAACGCTGATTTCACTTGTGTTATTGTAGTTGACTAGGATTAGGTAATCATATTATTAGTTTTGGATTGTATGCAATAGTGGACCAAATTCCTTTATTCTATGGTAGCCTTGTTGCTACCTGCAAGAGAGCCCAAAATAAAATGGTTAGAATGAAACAAAAACTTATGAAGAATATGAAATAAATAAGCATAAGAGAGTGGGAAGAAAAACCCTCCTTATTAGATGATGTAAAGAGATACAATACTCATCCTAGAGACATTAAAGGGAGTATGGTGAGAAATGGTCCTCTAAAAATTTCCTAAAGAAAGGTCCATCTCCTCTATATCCTATGCAAGAAAATTCTCTCCTCAAAGAATTCATACGAAAGCTCTCAATGATGAAATCCATGTATATGCAAAGCTTACTACCTTAGAAATTTTGGAAACATAACTTTGGAAAAACTTTGTTTTCTTCTTAGCTCTCATTTTGTTGGTATATATAGGCCCAATTCCAATCCTTCGCTCCCCCTAACTCATTTATGAGAATAGGATTGGTGGGAGACAAGAAGAGTCCTTTGGGGGCTCCTTAATTTAAATCCAAGAGTAGAATGGCTCAAGACTATGCCATCAAGTTTTCATTTCAGTAGAAGTAGTCTCATTCAAAGTGAAGTGGTCACCCGAGCTACTGAGTTGTCAATTTGTGAATCAATGGATATCAAGGAAAATACGACATTGATTTGTGTAAAAACTACTATAGCGCCTTTGTGCGGTTTGATTTTTTAAATGAACCTTAAGGACACTTGGTTTTTTTTGCTACATGATTTTTTCCATTTTCACTAGTACAATAAGTATACATGTCATTTTTTGATGTTGCGGATATCTTGATGCATACGATTCAGTGCTCTTTTTCTTACTGCTAACAATTTCCCCGTGATTTTTGAGGTTAGGAGAAAACGTATAGCTGAAATTCGTCACGTTTTCTATATCTTATGGTACTTGGGAGAGAGATAATTTCTTATTCAGACGGAGTTGAGTGGATCCTTCAAATGAGATGATAAAATGTAGCGCTGATAAAGGGTATATACAAAAATATCTATATCATGCAAGCATGTCCCATGCTAATGACCATTACTTTGACTCAAATGATTACAAATTCAAATGATGAATTCTGTCAAAATATGTTGAAGAGATCATCTGTTGTATATGGAAGTAGATCATTGCTTTACTCGTGGGGGTGTCTCTTAGAAATGGATGTTGTATGTGCCCCCATGCATGAGGCATTTTTGCAGAGAAATGTAACTCGCGAAGGAGGTGCCAACTTGATGCATGGTTCTTTGACCAACTGAGAGAATTGAAACTATGAGTAGAGATAGTGTCGCTATTGGCGTTTAATGATGAAGAAATGGCTAGGCCTTGAGTCAAAGGACTAGATACTAGAGGTTGAACCTGATGGAGTGGCCACTTTAAAAGGAGAATAGACAAGAGAAGAAAAATTTGGGGAAGTTGCGGGAAGAGGTGAAGATGGTGATATCACTAATGGGGATTGAATCGACCAAGATTTGGGAGCTCCTCAATGGGGGGAATTTTTGAGTGTCGTGTGGGAGAAGCTGGGCTCATCAATCCCTATAGAAGAAAAAGTAGCGAAATGTATTGAATCCGTGCATGTTATCTAAAAGTAGTCATTATGAAAGGGCACTAATAAATCTTTCCCTTCCTAAGAAATGACGTCAAGAGTTATGTCAAAGAAGATGACTCACACAGTGGTTGTGAAGGAGAGGGGAGAGAATGATTGATATATATATATATATGTATTTTTTCAAGGTCATCTTTCGGGGATGACGAATTCGTTTTTCTTATTCAAACATTCCATTTCATGTAATGAGAAGGAGGCCACTCCAAATATGTTCATTTTGGTGACGAAACACCGACCATTTCAACCATCTAGTGTTTGGTTGCAATTTTATTTATGTTCGTACTCAATAACATCTATTTTTTTGCATCGAGCATGTCATTTGAGTATACATCTATCAATTGGTAAGGAAATTCAACTGTGTAAATTACTACGTGATTTGTGCCACCATGTCTTTATTGAAAGAGGTGTTTGACATTTTCCAAAAGAAACACCAACCGATCGTAATTAGTGCACATGCAAAACCACATGGTCGCAATTATGAGGTGGGGACATTTTGTTATGTCTTCAGGTTGATCAAGTGTAAAATTTCAAGCTTTCTTTTAAATTCATCACCATAAGTGTCCATGTGCTTCACTCGCATGAACGATTAACAAATATTAAGCATCATGCACTAAGTCAATGATTGGGTCACTACTTTTTCATCTTTTCTATTTGGAGTCACTTTATTCTCATCCACAAATAAGATGTAAATATAGAAAGCCAATCATTGGGTTAGTGCATAGTGCTTAATATTTATTGTGTTAACGAAACATTCTACATTTTGAACATTTTAGCCCAAATCTTGCAAAATGTTTTTGGGAAAATTTTAATTTTTGTTGTTTAAAATGGGTTTTTGACTACATATAAGGTTGTATATCTTTGTTTATAATATGCTTGGAGATATATAGAAATTAGAAGAGCAAACATAGTGCAGAGATTACACACAAATAATTTGTATGTTACAACTTCGAAACCAAAATACATCATAGACATATAGTGCATATGAGATCCAAAAACTAATCTACAACCAATATAAAATAGTAAAAATATAAATTATGAAATAAAAGAATATTATTGAGAAAATTTCTCAACAAACTCCAACAACCAATAAACACAAATTTCCAATATACTATTGTAAGCTTTAATTCTAAATACCTCTCTTAACACTTACATTACAAACTTACATTAAAATGACAAAAATAAATTAAATCACAAATTACAGTTCACATATAAGTAGTAGCATTTGTCTGATATGATCTCCATTAATACTTGTACCCGATAGTAAATTTAAATCGCATTGTCCCTACATTTCTTAATTTATAAATCTCTAATTCCTTAAGGAGCTAGATATACATTATTGATGATCACGATGCACCCATCTGTGATTTGTTAGGGTTCCAATTTTGGATGAGCCGATCGGTAATTTCATTGGAATCAAGCGTTTGCATTTTTTTATCATCCATAAGCTCATAACGTTTTAATTAAGTCATAGCCCCATCCTTGTTCAATTATATGTCATTGCACGACTTGGCTGGTTTGATAGATTGTGTAATAAAAAGTCATTCACAATTATTGCTTTAGAGGAAAATCTCCACATCATAAATATTTTACCATATATATATGTGATGAATGGAAAAATATATATATGTGTGTTGAACGGAAAAGTCGTTGAGTAGTTTATGTGAATGGTCGAAATTCAAACTGAGCACAAAACCCTAAGTTATATTCATGCATAGCCAAGCTTGAAGCTGAAGCAAATAAGGAATAATTATTATATATTAAAAAAATGTATCATATTGAGATAGTATACAATAAAGAATGCCCAAAAAATATGGGGTTTATCCACACTCTAAGCCTACAAAAGAATATGAAACAGAAAAAAGAATATCGTGCTCAGCAGCCATAGCTCAAAATGGCTCAAACAATAACCAGCAGCAGCCATAGCTCGAAATGACATGAATGTATCCCATCACAATACATCTGTAACTCCTTGAAGAATATTGAATGACTATTAAACACGCATGGGGGTAGGCTTAAAGAAGGAAGGCAGCTCCTCCAACCAGAGCGGCCCCAAAGATGGCCATCTTCCCTAACCTGGTGGTAGAGACAGCCCCGCTGCTAGCGTTCGGTGGCGAAGCGGTGTCTGGGCCTTGAGCCGAAGGGCCAGAAGCTACACTTTGAGAAGTGGGAGAGGAGGTTGAGCTTGGCGAGGTGGCCACTATTGAAGGAGGAGAGACGGGAGAAGAAACAGTTGGGGAAGTCGCACGAGCAGAGACGGGAGAAGAAACAGTTGGAGAAGTCGCAGGAGGAGGCGAAGCCGGTGATGGCGCTGTTGGGGATTGAACCGACGACGCCTTGGGAGCTGCTGTAATAGGGGACGGTGCTGGTGCCCGTGCTGGTGCCCATGCGGTGCTGGTGCCCGTGCAGAAAAGAGTATTGAATCCAGCCATATTTTTAGGATACTTGTGCACGGAAAGTGGATGGAGTCGATCTATTCGCTTCCTCAGAAATGAAGTGATACTAGTGCAAATTTGTGAGTCGCTTCCTCAGAAATGAAGTGAAGAGGTATGTCGAAGAAGATAAGTGAGAGAGAGAGTGGTTGTGAAATAGAGGGGAGAGCATGATATATATATATATAAGTATTGCGTCGAGGTCGGCTTCCAGGAATGAGGGATTTGTTTTTCTTCAAAACCTCTTCATTCGGGGTATGTCCAAGAAGATAACTGAGAGAGAGAGAGTGGTTGTGAAATAGAGGGGAGAGCATTTTTGAAATTACTCTCAGCACTGCAACGTACAGGCAGCCACCTTCCAATTTTGGTTGCAGAACAGTGTACTGAAGCCGCTTATCATTTTGAATGTGCAGTCAACCTCAGCGCTGCATTCTGAAACGGAGGAATTTAATGTGCGAACACGGATTTGAAATTTCAATGAAGCAGATTGAAAGAAAATCCCGCATCACACTTTTTTCCGTACAGGTTGCTAAAAATCGGACCCGGGGAAACTTATGAAACGGATTTGATAAAAATTCCGCATCACAACCTTGCTGACGTCTGCAATTACTTTTGGCACGCAGAATTTTTATACAGTTTGGTTTAATCTTGCTTGGCGTCCGGTTCAATTCGGTCAAAGGTTGTTTTAAGGTTTGTTTTAAAAAAAAACATCGTGCGTACAAGTCAACATATATATATATGTTTTACATATATATGAAAAGAATGTTTTCAAAGAAAGGGGAGGCCGTGGGCCATAGTAGTTTTTTATTTTAGTTTTTTTTTATATTTATTTTAAAGTTTTTAAAATATTTTTTTAGATATTAAAAAAGTGCTGAGGCATATAGAGTTAAAAAAAGGGCCCGTGAGAATATAAGTGTTGTAAGTTTTTATTTTTCACACAGCAGTGAAAATATTTGCATAGCACAGCAGTGCATTTTTTTTCAGATTGTAAGTTTTTTTTTGTTTTTACACACAGCAGCAGTGTAACAAAATTTGAAGTGCACAGCAGTGCTTTCATTTTTGAAGAGACAGAGTATTTTTCAGAGTGAAATTTTAGAGAGTGTGAGTTGTGTTTTGAACTGTGTTTTGAAGCAGTCAAAGTTTTTTGTATTCCCTCAGTCAGAGGTGATTTTGTAACCAAGTTTTTGAAGTTTAATGAAATAGTTTCTACAGTGAAAACTCTGTCTCCAGTGAAGAAATTTTTTTAATATTTTTCTCTGTGTTGAAGAGGGGGAATTTTATTCTCCATTGTTGTTCTGGAATTTTAAATATTCCAACATGGTATCAGAGCTAGTCCAGGCTCTTTGAAGATCAAAGAAGCTGAAGGAAAGGAGTTCTTTGTTGCAGCAGCTTCTCCAGCAGTGTGAAGACTCAGCCAAAGAATCCAAAGGTATTTCTCTATACAGTTTTTGAGTCACTGTTGCAGAAAAGTGAGCTGTTTTACATACACAGTCAAGTTTTTTTTTAATCATAGTTAAGAGTGCAGAATGGATGGAGCCAGCACTGGTATGGGTATGGGAAATGTCCATCTCCCAATGTTTAATGGGAAAAATTATGACTACTGGTCAATAACTATGAGAGCTCTATTTGTCTCCCAAGACTTATGGGAATTTGTTGAGGATGGCTTTGAAGAGCCAGCAAATGAAGAAGAGTTTGAAGATTTAACTCAGACAGAAAGAGAGTTGCTGAAGAGCAATAGGAAGAAAGACTCCAAGGCTCTCTTCTTATTGTATCAAGCAGTGCATGAGAGTGTGTTTCCAAGGATAGCAGCAGCCAAGAGATCCGGAGAAGCATGGGAAACTCTTAAGACAACCTATAAAGGCATGTAAAAAGTGAAGACATCAAAACTTCAGTTGCTGAGGAGAGACTTTGAGACTCTCTGTATGAAAGAGTCAGATACTATTGACTCATTCTTCACTCATGTGATTGGAATGGTCACACAAATAAGATCTCATGGAGAGACTCTTGAAGAGAAGAGGATTGTGGAAAAACTCTTGAGGAGTCTACCCTCAAGATTTGATGTGATTGTCACCACCATAGAGGAGACTAAGGATCTCACAAAGTTCACAGTGGATGAGCTACATGCATCACTGATGACTCATGAGTAGAGATTGGGTAGAAGTGAAAACTCATCTCTGGAACATGCCTTTAAGACCCAGATGTCTTTCGGAAGAGGAAGAGGGCAAGGCAGAGGAAACAAAAGAGGAAGAGGCAGAAGCCAAAACAGAGGTGGAAGGAACAGTCCAGAAAATGCTCAAGGAAGAGGCAGCAATCCAAATCAGCATCAAGGCCAAGGCAGCAGCCAACAGAGTGGTCAGCAGAATGCTCAAGGACAGAGGTATGATAAGTCCAATGTCCAATGTCACTATTGTAAAAAATATGGTCATTATGCTAATGAATGTAGAAAGAAGAAGCATGATATGGGAAATGGAACTAGTGCAAATTTCACTAGAGAAAATATCAGCCAAGATAATTTGTTTTTGGCTTGTAATATGGCTGAAGAAAAGAATGAGGATCTATGGTTTCTAGACTCCGGTTGCAGTAACCATATGACAGGAAACTTAGCAATGTTTTCTATGCTAGATGAGAGTGTGAAGTCACAAGTCACACTAGGGACTGATAGTAAAGTGTCTGTTATGGGACAAGGGAATGTAAATGTTCTAACAAGAAAAGGTGCAAAGAAATCCATATCAGATGTCTATTATGTTCCAGGAATGAAGTGTAACCTCTTAAGTATTGGACAACTTGTTCAAAAGGGGTACAATGTGTTTTTTGAGGATGATGTTTGTACCATCATGGACAAACCACCCAGCAAACAATGTATTGCTGAAGTAAAAATGACAAGGAACAGGATGTTCCCTCTTAGAATGAGAGCAGATTTGAAGAATGAAGAAAAGATAGCAGCAGTGGCAAAAGAGGCTATCCAAAGCGAACCAAAAGATGAAAATTGGTTGTGGCACTTGAGATTTGGACATCTCAACTTTGGAGGTCTTAATTTGTTGAACATAAAAGGAATGGTAAGAGGTTTACCATTGATAGAGAAGCCGGACAGCCTTTGTGAAGGTTGTATTCTTGGGAAACAACACAGAGAAAGTTTTCCTTCCGGGAAAAGCATAAGGGCAAAGGCACCCGTAGAGATTGTCCACTCAGATTTGTGTGGACCGATGCAAACTCCATCGCTTGCTAGCAGCCACTACATGTTAACATTCATAGATGATTTTACAAGAAAAAATTGGGTTTACTTTTTGAAAAATAAAAGTGAAGTGTTTGAAAAATTCTGCAATTTCAAAGCACTTGTGGAAAACCAAAGTGGGCTGCACATCAAAGTCCTAAGGACTGATAGAGGAGGTGAGTATATCTCTAAAGATTTTCTACGTTTTTGTAGAGAAAATGGTATTCAAAAGCAGTTTACAACTAGATATACTCCGCAACAAAATGGAGTAGCCGAAAGGAAGAATAGAACCATAATGGACATGGTGAGGAGTATGTTAAAGGCAAAGCATTTGCCTAATGATTATTGGACTGAAGCTGTACATTGTGCAGCATACATTTTGAATAGGTGCCCTACAAAAGCAGTGATGAACAAAGTGCCGGAAGAGGCATGGAGTGGCACAAAGCAAAGTGTCACACATATGAAGGTTTTTGGATGTGTGGCTTATGCACACATTCCGGATCAGCTAAGGAAGAAGTTGGACAACAAGGGGGAGAAATTTATTTTCATTGGATACAGTGAGGAATCCAAGGCTTATAGGTTATATAACCCATCCACCAAGAAGTTTATTGTGAGCAGAGATGTTCAGTTTATTGAGGAGGAAGCTTGGGATGGAAGCATAGAGAAAACAGTGAATGTTAAACATTGTTTATCTCATGATGAAGATGATGATGAATTGGCTGAAATACATCCCCAAACAGCAGCACCAACACAAGAGCAGCAAGAGACACCCTTGAGGAGAAATGAAAGTGCTTCTCCAAGCACACCACAAGGAGGAAATTCAAGTGCTTCTTCAAGTATTTGTACATCAAGTGGAAGAGGTAAGAAGTTCAGAAATTTGAATGACATTTATGCACAAGAGGCAGCAAATGAAGGTATCAATTCTTTGTTTGCTTTATATTGTCATGTTGAAGACCCTATCCACTTTGAAGAAGCTATTAAGGATAAGAAATGGATAGAAGCTATGGATGAGGAGATTAATGCCATAGAAAGAAACAAGACATGGGATTTGGTTGAACTCCCAAAAGGTAAAGATGGCATTGGAGTTAAATGGGTCTACAAGACCAAGAGTAATGCTGAAGGAAAAATAGAGAGACACAAGGCAAGGCTTGTTGTCAAAGGGTATAAGCAAAAGCATGGAATAGATTATGAGGAAACTTTTGCACCGGTTGCTAGAATGGAAACCGTGAGAGCAGTGCTGTCCATAGCAGCACAAAACAAGTGGAAAGTTTACCAAATGGACGTGAAGTCAGCATTCCTAAATGGATTGTTAATGGAAGAGGTTTACATTGAACAACCTCTCGGCTATGAGAAGAAAGGCCAAGAGCACAAAGTGTGCAAATTGAAGAAAGCTCTTTATGGGCTGAAGCAAGCACCAAGAGCATGGTACAGTAGAATAGATTCCTATCTACTGGAAAATGGATTTGAAAAGTGTGAGGGAGAACCCACCCTCTACATCAAAGAAAAAGATGGTAAAATTTTGATTGTAGTTTTATATGTTGATGATGTTATTTTCACAGGTAATGATGATTACCTTATTGAAAATTTTAAAACAGTCATGAAAGAAGAATTTGAAATGACTGACATGGGTTTGTTGAAATACTTCTTATAAATAGAAGTAGAACAAGATGAAAATGGGATTTTTATCTCACAGGCAAAATATGTTAATGAAGTGCTGGAAAGATTTAATATGCAGGAGAGCAAGGCAGTGATCACTCCCACAGTGATGGGATTAAAACTCAGCAGAGAGGACAGCAGCAAGGATTTTGATCCTAGCTTGTATAAGAGCATAGTTGGCAGCCTCATGTATTTGACTGCAACTAGGCCCGACATAATGCATGCTGTTAGCTTAATTTCCAGATTTATGGAGAAGCCAAAGGATGCACATTGGCAGGCAGCGAAGAGAATTTTGAGGTATGTTAAAGGTACAAAAAGATTTCGTATTTTATATACTGCTTCAGAAAATTCAGATTTAGTTGGATACACTGACAGTGATTGGGCTGGAAGTGTAGATGATCGGAAGAGCACTTCCGGTTATGTTTTTCACATGGGTTCAGGAGCAATTTCATGGGCTTCTAAAAAACATCCCATTGTAGCAATGTCTACAGCAGAGGCAGAATATGTGGCAGCCACAGCAGCAGCTTGTCAAGCAATTTGGATGAGGAGGATGTTAAGAAGTTTGTGCCAAGAGCAGGTAAAAGGAACAGTGATTTATTGTGACAATAGCTCAGCTATTGGATTATCAAAGAATTCTGTGTTTCACAAGAGAATGAAACACATTGACACAAAGTTTCATTATATCAGAGAATTGGTAAACAATGGTGAAATTGTTTTGGAACACTGCAGAACTCAGGAGCAGTTTGCAGACATTCTGACTAAGCCATTGGGGCAGAAGAGTTTTGAGTTTTTGAGGAAATGTCTGGGTATGACTGATAACCCAGCAGCTGAGAGTAAGGGGGAGTGTTGAAATTACTCTCAGCACTGCAACGTACAGGCAGCCACCTTCCAATTTTGGTTGCAGAACAGTGTACTGAAGCCGCTTATCATTTTGAATGTGCAGTCAACCTCAGCGCTGCATTCTGAAACGGAGGAATTTAATGTGCGAACACGGATTTGAAATTTCAATGAAGCAGATTGAAAGAAAATCCCGCATCACACTTTTTTCCGTACAGGTTGCTAAAAATCGGACCCGGGGAGACTTATGAAACGGATTTGATAAAAATTCCGCATCACAACCTTGCTGACGTCTGCAATTACTTTTGGCACGCAGAATTTTTATACAGTTTGGTTTAATCTTGCTTGGCGTCCGGTTCAATTCGGTCAAAGGTTGTTTTAAGGTTTTTTTAAAAAAAAAAAACATCGTGCGTACAAGTCAACATATATATATATGTTTTACATATATATGAAAAGAATGTTTTCAAAGAAAGGGGAGGCCGTGGGCCATACTAGTTTTTTTTTTTAGTTTTTTTTTTTTTTTTTTTTTAAGTTTTTAAAATAGTTTTATTTTAAAATATTTTTTTAGATATTAAAAAAGTGTTGAGGCATATAGAGTTAAAAAAAGGGCCCGTGAGAATATAAGTGTTGTAAGTTTTTATTTTTCACACAATAGTGAAAAGATTTGCATAGCACAGCAGTGCATTTTTTTTCATATTGTAAGTTTTTTTTTGTTTTTACACACAGCAGCAGTGTAACAAAATTTGAAGTGCACAGCAGTGCTTTCATTTTTGAAGAGACAGAGTATTTTTCAGAGTGAAATTTTAGAGAGTGTGAGTTGTGTTTTGAACTGTGAGAGCATGATATATATATATATATAAGTATTGCGTCGAGGTCGGCTTCCGGGAATGAGGGATTTGTTTTTCTTCAAAACCTCTTCATTTCGGGGTATGTCCAAGAAGATAACTGAGAGAGAGAGAGTGGTTGTGAAATAGAGGGGAGAGCATTTTTATCCGCGTTGTTGGAACCGACCATTTCATCTGAGCGTACATCTGTCCATGGGCGTGTAAATTAAGATGTGCTTCGTGCCACACGTCTTTGTTGAAAGTGACGTTAGACTTTTTCCAAAAGCAACGCGGGGTTCAAGGAAGCAACCATCGTGTTACAATAGACGATCGGGTAAACGGCCATGGAGAGAATGTTTCTTGCTATGGGGAATACTGATGCACATGCACAATGGCGTGGTCCCATTGATGAGGTGGGAACATCTTGGTAGATCTTGAAATTTATCAGCTTTACAATTCCAACCTTTCGTTTGAAGTCCAAGTATCCACACGTTTAAAGTTCCACCAACATGAAAGGTTGTGGAATACATTTAAATTCCTCGGGCTGATTTTTTTTGTTTATTACCTCGAGAATTTTAATACAAATTCTATAAAGTTATAATTTTCTCATAATTAATAGGAATATTGACTAAATCGATTTTATTTTATTTTTAAATTTATTTACAAATGGGTTTGATCAAATTAGAGTTTAAAATTTCAAGAAAGATTTGCATTTTTAGAGATTTGATCACTCTTAGTGTTTGAAAAATTCATAATTAAAATGGATCTAGGCCGGTTTATGTATATATATATATATATAAGAATACTATAGGCAAAATCATAGATTGTCCAAAAATTTGATCCTTTATGTTTCCTCTTCTTAATGTGTTTGCACATATTATTTTTCATGCTCTTTTCCATACGATTCTGTAAACATCATCGAAATTCATCATTGAAGTAAAGATCATGGATTAGGCCTCAAGTCCATGGCTACCATAAACATAAAATAGAGCCACCAAGTCTCACACACCAAGATGTATCCTCTATGGCATGGTTAATTAAATAAAAATGCCTTAGTCGGTTATAAATTCCAAACCTGAGACTCACCAACATTTCATCAAGTTCTATAATCCAAGCACAGGGCTCAACAACGAGTTGCTAAACACTGAGTTCACCAGAACTCCAGTCGTTTCTAGAGTCCACGCATAGGACTCACTAACTAAAATCCCTAGTTAGTTCCAAAACCAAATCATAGGGCTCACCAAATGGTTCATTACCATGAATCATTGTCCCACCGAATGACATGATTGACTTCCTAATTAACTGCCTTAACATCCATAATGCATTCCTACTACATGAATGACTAACTAACCAACTCTCATTTCTGAATAGCAGAGAACCCTTTTTATAAACATACTTTTCCATTATTTAATATTATAATATTATATTATAGTATTATAATATAACATTTTGATCTACATTCCTTTTCCTCACTGTGGAGTCATGGCACCCCATACCCTTTTGTGTAGGTCTGTCTGCAGCCATTATGTGTTTATTAATTTAAATTAATTAAACATGTTCCCCACATCAAACATTTTAGCCTCATAGCATAAAATGTACATATCTGTGGGTACACCAGCCCCAACACATAGACACACATACACATAGGTGTACCACCCCAAAAACAACTCTTGGATTAACAACTTAAATAATTATGCCACGACTCACCAACCTAATAATCATGGTCCTCAGATGCATTACATAGACACACCAACCTTAATGATATTCATAACTTGGCCCACTAGCCTAACATGTAGAAACACAGAGGAGTACAAGCCTCATGAGTCTTAGGCTCACCAACCAACACATATTATATATTGATATTACATTAATCATTTTGGGGTGGAACTAGGGATGTTACATTCCCCTCCCCCTTATAATAACATCACCCCCAATGTTGTCTTCAACAATACACATACTACCAAGTCATCAGTATTCATTATATTTGTAACTTAGTTCTCTTTATCTCCCATAGTATTCCTTCTATTGCCTTGATTTTCATGCACGATATTATTTTCTTAGTATACACCTACAAAATTCAACAAAAAAACACACATTTTATACACATGTCTATACAACAAGTATTGTATTTATAAGAATTTCAATTCATAATTGAAGAACATATATTCATAAAAAAAGAGAAGAAAACCAAATACTTATTTTTATAAGTACTTTTCTTACTCCTAGTGCCCTCAACTGGATAAGGAACAAACCCTAGCAGCCTCTAGCTTACAAACTCATGCCGCCAATTACCCCTTGTCTAAGTGGTGCACCCATTCTTTTCTCCTAGAGTCCCTTGGGTCTCATTCCACCACGTTTGAGATGAATTATGATGAGAAATGGATGTTCTAAGATTCAACGGCTCCAAGAGTCCCTGTTTCTCTTCTAAGCCCTCCAAGTACCCCAAAATCCCTCAAGAAATTCATCTTTCCTTCTCTCTTCCCATGTTCTCTATGATGCTGATGGTCTTAGGCAATTGAATCATCAGTGAAACAACAACCATGATTAGTCCTCATGTCAAACACATCACCTATACCGTAACATATCACTTCCATTATGCATGCACGTCATACTCATGATCCAAGTACATTTAAACTGTATACATACACATTGCATATTTTCCAATATGGATACTAATGGGTTCCATTAATACGTATATTTTCAACTTCATTATGATACCCTACAGCCCTTAAAAATATAATTTTCTCACATAAATTCACATTTTTTGTCATAATATGCTTAGTAAGAAGATTAAAAGGTGGTTTTCATATTGTGTGGCCTAATGTGATTAAATTGAAAGAAAAAGAAGCATTTTTGAGGCATTTACTATGCAAGGCCTTAATGGAGACAACCAAGAGAGAATCTAGGTGGATTTTCCGCCTACTTAACTCTCTAACTGACCTTAGGCTCACATGATTCTCACTCAAGGCTCGAATTCACTATCATTTGAGGGACTCCAAGTCCATGTGAAGATTAAGGAGAACGAAATCCATAATTCTCGGGATCTTGGAGGGAATCACTCATATTTTCAAGGGAGATTCCAAACTACCTTTTTGTATAAATAAACCAACTGAAAGGCTCAATAGGTTTCGAGTTTTTAATTCAACTAAGAATAGCTAGTGAGCCTAGTGCTTCAAATTTTTATTCTTGACTTTCATATGATGTATGAGACTATTATTTCCTATTAATGTGAAGTTTACCATTGATATGCATCTGAGTTAGTTTTATAGGGATGAAGCCTTTGGGTTTGGGCACAACCCACAGGCTTTAGTCCCTCTTCAATTATAAGTAAGCTATACAAAATTGTGATTGTAGGCTTACCTATTACCTGTATTGTGGGAAAAGTGATTGGAAAGATTCACAATATAACTCCAAAATTATTTTTTTATGATTTCTTGGAAATGGGTAGATGTAAGTTGTGATCCTTTTGCATGCTTAGTCTCTAAAAATTAGGATTTAGTTGACTAATCATAATAGTGTTGTGAAATAGAATATATTTTAGTCAAATTCAACTCAACGTTTCCATGATAGTCTATCTCGCTGTGTTATTGGTTATTTGATGCATGTATTTGGCTAGTTACAGGGTTATGGTGATCTGCAAGGGTGGGCACATCTTTCCATCTCCATGTGGACCTTTTCATGTTATTCCTTATACCTCAAACTACTCCCAAACCCGTTTTCACAATCATTCTGTTAAGGAAAATGGAAGACACTGTGGGAATCAACCTTGGTGGAAGATAGACCTCTAAGAGGTCCTATCTTAGCTAGGGGACTCCCCCAGCCTTAAATCACTTCCTCCACTCGTCATCCATATTATCCTACCCTCAAGACCCCATTTCTATCATTAAAATCTTCTAAGAACCCCTCCTGTAGCAAAACAGGGCCTCCTGTAGCAATACATGACCTCTTGTAGTAGCACCAATAGCAGCCTTGTAGCAGTGTTCTTTTTAATAAGTTTTTCTTCCCACTTCGAACATAACCTAGTTAAGTTGAATAATGTCCCCCAAATTGTGATTTTATGGTTAAGGAAGAATTCAAGACCACTCTAACCTCCTCTTTTCCCCACTGCAACCAAAAAACAGTAAAACAAATTTAGAATTAGAGTTTTTATTTATAAGCATGTTAACAGTTAGATTCCTTATTTTCAAGCAAATGTAAAGTATATCAAAGATACATGAAGGTAGGTTACTAATTTGATTCAATGTGAAAACTAGAGTAGCTTTACTTCTACAAGTGTCATGCAATGTCAATTAGCTCTTTAATGAATTCCATTTTCACTTTCATAATTAGAATTAGGTTCAATTATGCTTTCATGAGAAGTTTTCACTATAATTAGTTGGAGGAATGGTCTTTGAACACCTTGATCTAATTTCATCACTAAGGGTGACATGGGTAGAACATAACATAACGTCAGGGATAATTTTAAGGATGAAAATTTGAGACAACTCCCAAAT
>JAXQQM020062960.1:0-56740 GCA_034641835.2 Pinus albicaulis
CAACAGCTCTCGATTGATCGAGGGATGACCAATCGGAGGGGAGAAGCAAATGCACCCAAAAAAAATTGCGATGCGATAATGCACGGGCCGTTGATCAGCTCAAGATCAACGGTCGAGATTGCTTCAACGTATGCATCGGCGGAAACCCTTTAAAACATAGGAAAACCCAAAAATTAAATGAAAAACAAAGGTTTTATGGTGGCGGGTGGGTTTTATATATATATGAAGTGAATAGATGCCCGTCTGCGGGGCCTTTGATTATATGGAATGCGAAGGCCCGGGGCTTTATATATATGAGGGCCAATCGCAATCAGAACTTCAGACTTGGTCTTTCAATCTACCCATTTTTTCATTAAAAATCATTGTATGGGCGCATTTAGACCAAATTTTTTAAAAAAGCGGGTTTATCAACTTTACAAAGGAAAATATCAATCGGAGATGATTTATACAATGTTTTTAGCGCCCGACTGCGGGCACAAGGGTTATATGGAATAATAATATGATCGGAGGATATAAGCACAGGGCTTAATTGCATCGGAACCTTTGGCATGGCATAATATGATCGGAGGATATAAGCACAGGGCTTAATTGCATCGGAACCTTTGGCATGGCATAAAGACTTGCGCGCTCTGAATTTTTCCGATGCGATAAGCGCCAAAAGGGCTTAGCGCCTGGTTCTAGCACCTGGGCATACGGTGGGGAAGTGGTTAGGACTTAGCCCAAGGGGGATTAAGTCTGTAATACAAAAAAAAGGTGTTTTTAATGAAAATTTTTCAAGTTTTCAATGGATTTGGGGGTTTCGACAGAGTTTAAAAGTGAGTTCTAAACTCTGTAAAGAGGACTTATGAAGGGGAAAAGGAGAGAAATGAAAAATTGAGGAATTTTCATGGGGAATCAAAGGGGTAAAATGAAGGTTAGTTTTGAGGTGGGGAAAAAGGAGAAATGGAGTTTTGCAGCAGTCTTTCTTCTATGAAATGAGCAGAATTTCTGAGCTTTGAAATGGAAACAACAATGAAGATTTGGACAGAGGACATGATGTCTTCAAAAGTCTTTAAGAGATACCATTTTTTGCAATAAAACTTGTTCCTTGAAGGCTCCAAAAATGTTTTAGCCACCATTTGATATGAAAAATTTTATTGGTGGCTAACACACACCTCCTCATCAATGGCACATGTAGATCATGAGTTGTGCCTTGATCTCCACACATGAGATCCTGAGGACTTCCTTGCAAAGATGCAATAATCCCTCTACTTGGAGCAAGAGATCCTCCTTCCTCTGCATGAGGCACTGGATAATCTCTAGATGAAACAATGTTGTTGCCCTCAATCTCTGCAACATGAGTGGGAAACCTCCCAATGATTGGATCCCTCTTAGAAAAGGAGATATCCATGCTTCCTTGCTCAAAGGTGTGAGATGAAAGTCTTTCTTCCGGCAAGGTATGGTGCAGTTTTCAGCCTCCTTCATGGTTTTCTGCAGTGGAATTGCGTTCTCATGCAAGGCTTTTGTTTGAGTTTCCTTGTTTAGTTCCACCATGGGTGTCTCATGAATCCTCCTATCAAATATTCTCACTAGTGCCTTAGTGAAACTTGCATAAGACATAGTGTTGACATTTCTTAAAGAAAAGGATTCAAAAATCCACCAGGCATAGGCCTTACCTCTCATATGCAATGCTGCAACTTTGATGGCTTCATATTCAAGGATTTGATGCTACTGCAAGAAGGTATCTAACTCTTTCACCCAAGCTTTGGCCGAACATGTAGGTGAACCTTCAAAAGTAGATAGAAGGAATCTATCCTGCTGCACTCTCCCTTTCACCTTGATCTTGCAAAACTCTGAAAAACTGAGATGATCTCGGAATTTCTGAGTTTGAGACTCATACTCTTTCAGGAAATCACTAAGATTTTCCCTCCTAGCAACTTCTTCTCCTCTTTCCATCTCTCTCCTGGAAATCCTGGGCATGTGATTGCGCTGTGTGTTAGAGTGTGTGACTGCTGGTTCACACTCCCCATATGAAAATCTAGAGTTTACTTTAGATTCAAACTCTTTCGGAGATTCTTCATACATATCCCTCCTTATCTTCTTGAAATCTTCATGAATATTATGTACAGATCTAGGAAGAAGCTTTGTAAGCTTATCCCCTTTTTCTCCTCCAAAAGATGGAGTCTTTTTCCTGCTCATCTCTCTGTCTCCTTCTCGATAGGAAGTGCAGGGTCCTTCCTCTTCTATCTGCTTATCCTCCTTGGGGAGGTTCTTCATGGATCTGAAATATGATGAGATAAAGCCCATCCTATCCTTTGGCTGAGACTCACAGTCTGAGCCAAGATTCTAGCTCTGATACCACTATAATATCCCAAAATGGGAACTGTCAGCAAGGCATAACTGTAAAATGCATTTTCCAGGAATGGATGCTATAGGATTTGAAACCAGGACCTGGATCCCTTAGATCAATGTATCTAAGACTGAAATACAAGAGGTGGCTCAAAATAAATCCCTCTAGGTGGGTTAAACAGATCTCCCACACCTATTTGTCTTGAGAAAGTGCCCGATGAAGGGGGCTGCAGAAATACATGAACATAGAATGGAACAACAACATTATTTTATCAAGCCTGCACATATGAAGGTGTAGATAGCCAACCAATATATAATATAGCAGAAAAAGAGTACAATTCCTTGAGGAAAGAGTCACTCAAGATAGGCAACACAAGCCTCAATAGATCATGTACACAAAATATGAAATACACTGCTACACTGAGAATGCCCTAGGCTATAATTGCGTAGTTTATAGGAGACACTGAAACATGCAAAATTATCATACAATGATATGACAATATAAGCTCAAGAAAAGTGGGGGAGAAAGCTCTCAACCCCTGAAAACAATGGTACAACAATCCTTAGAAGGATTGACAAAAATATAAATACAAATGGAAAATTTACAGAAATGTCGGAGTAGCAGGGTTGCAGCTGCAACTCAAAAATAGAGATGGCTGAATATGATGCTCAATCTGAAATATGCCTCCTCCAACATATCTCTCAATCAATAGGCTGATCCTATCCCTGAATATCTCACCCTCCAAAATAGTGGTGCAAAACCCCACTGCAGATACACACTGGAATAACGCAGTCAAGGAGAGGGACTGCGCTGTGATAGATGGGAGATGCTTGGCCTGATGCCAAGATATGAAAATCAGCTCTGAAACCTTCCTCACTAACCTTCCCGAGGAATAGGAACTCCCTCCTCTGAAAGATGAGCCAAGGAATGGTGTTGTGGAACCCTCCACTGCAACACCCTGCAACACAACGTTATACTTCAGCAGAAATAACACTGTGACTGAAGGAGGTGGCTTTGGCCTTGAGCCAATATGTGGAGAAATGAAGTGCAATCCTTGAAGAGGCCTCTCAAGAAGGAGAGGAAATCCTAAACAAGAATCCCTCGTGCTAAACAATACTCCAACTCAGCTGAACAACCAGACACTGCAAATAGTCAACCAGACCAATAATCAAATACTCAAACATGTCTCTCTATGGCTGCCTCTTCCTCCTTTTATGTAAGTGAATGTCTCTTTGCCCTGGACCCCAAACATTAGGGTTTCTTCCACAAGTGATCTTCCTCCCTCTCAAACTGCGCTATCTTCCCAAGCAATCCACACCCTCTTAGGCAGCGCTGTTGACTTGGTAAAACTTTACCTTGTCCTCATGCATTTGCCCCTTTTCACACTGGAAGGTGAAAAATAAAGCTACTCCATAGATCCCTTTCACACTATGAGGGATTTATTCCTACTTATGGGCCTCTTTACCCATTTTATTCACCTCCTAGATGATATAAGCAAAAATTAATATTCCAATTTGCTACATGCAAATTTTGGAATATTACAGTCCTCCCCTCTCAAAGATTGCTTGTCCTAAAGCAAGTGCAAGGATATACTGAGTTATTTCTCCTCCTCTCCCTATAGCATCCATGTATTATGTTCTCCTCCAAGCAAATAGATGCTATCTCATCAATCAAGACTCCACATTGCCCCTCCTCAGCATACAAATTAGCTATCAAGCCACCATCATGTAAAGATAAAATACTCAAGAGGACAGAAAAGTGATGTCTAGAGGTCCCTTTGAGGAATGGGATCTGAAATATAATGGGAGATATCTCCCTCATATGGGCCTTCCATCCCCAATCTATTAGCCAAGAAAAATGAGTCACCTCCCAACTAGACAACTCCTGAAAACTGTCCTCCACCTTTGGCTTCGACAAAGTAGGTGCGATGAAAATCTACATATGGTAGACAAGGTAGCCTACCCCACGTTGTACATCTCTCCACTTATGATAAGTGTAGAGTGTTGACTAATCTTGGGCTGTAATAAGGTTTCCCTCAAGTGGCAAGATGAGGACTAGATCTCCAAAGATCTCTCCCCCAACGCTGCAAATCATGCTGGCCCAAATATCCCCATATATGATGAGTTGGAAATCATCATCATATGGCATCACATCCATCATATGGCTCACCTCATAAGGAAACAAATGTGCTGCTCTAGTGGCCATACCATCTCCCATTCTCCCCTTAGAACATGTAGTGCAAAAAGTGTGGGGAATTCCTCCCTCAAAGGACACATCCATCCCATGTCTCTCTCTCCCAAGCATGCTCCTCATAAAGACAGAAACAATAGAACCATAGGGAGCAAAAATGAGAATCATGCTTGCTGCCATATGTAATAAATGACAAGGACAATGCTCCCTCAAGCACAACCAACACAGCTTGACTCTCAACTGCAATAGAGACTGATAAAAGGTGTGGCCTCTCAACCACTTGCTTGCTGGTCCAATCTCCTCACAATTATGGAGGAAGTGAATGCTACATGGTGTAAAATGAGCACGTCCTCCATAAGACACCTCTTCCCCAAGTCCTCCTAGGGGATGGCTATCAATCATTCTTATGGCCTCAAGTAGACCATGTAGCCTAAAATAAAGAATGCTCCTCCTCGGAGCAACATCCTGCACATATATGGTTAAGGGGTATATACATACATTATATAAATAATCATGTAAACAATGAACACCCTTACCATTTGTTCTGCTCATACAAAGGGAGAGGCTCATAAATGAGTCTCCTCTCATCCTCAAAGAGAAAAGAGGTGGTTGTGCTAACTCTTCCAAAGAGTTATGTCTCTCCTCCTCGAGCCTACCCAAAACTCCCAATGCTGTATCAAGCTCTCCCAAGGTCCCCACTCCTCTGAAATCACTGAGTGGTGCCTCAACTAGTGAAGCATCCATCCTCCTCTGCTGATCCAGTGGTCCCCTCAGCAAAATGTCTCCATGCATGAGACATCATCACGAAAAGATGACTGAATATATGAATGGACAAATCTGCCCATGCCCTTACTGTGCAATCCAGTCTTCTCCTTGGGTGCATCAACCTCCTGAAGTGGATAGGGATGTGTGTATCTCATCTCATGATGCTGAGTATCCTCCCTACCTCCTCCTTGTATCTCCATGGTTCCACACCTCCTCATCAATGGCACATGTAGATCATGAGTTGTGCCTTGATCTCCACACATGAGATCCTGGGGACTTCCTTGCAAAGATGCAAGAATCCCTCTACTTGGAGCAAGAGCTCCTCCTTCCTCTGCATGAGGCACTGGATAATATCTAGATGAAACAACGCTGTTGCCCTAAATCTCTGCAACATGAGTGGGAAACCTCCCAATGATTGTATCCCTCTTTGAAAAAGATATCTCCATGCTTCCTTGCTTAAAGGTGTGAGATGAAAGTTTTTCTTCCGGCAAGGTATGGTGAAATTTTTCAGCCTCCTTCATGGTTTTCTGCAGTGGAATTGCATTCTCATGCAAGGATTTTGTTTGAGTTTCCTTGTTTAGTTCCACCATGGGTGTCTCATGAATCCTTCTATCAAATCTTCTCACTAGTGCCTTAATGAAGCTTGCATAAGACATAGTGTTTACATTTCTTAAAGAAAAGGATTCAAAAATCCACCAGGCATAGGCCTTACCTCTCATATGCAGCGCTGCAACTTTGATGGCTTCATCTTCAGGGATTTGGTGCGGCTGAAAGAAGGTATCTAACTCTTCCACCCAAGCTTTGGCTGAACATGTAGGTGAACCTTCAAATGTAGATAGAAGGAATCTATCCCGCTGCTCTCTCCCTTTCACCTTGATCTTGCAAAACTCTGAAAAACTGAGATGATCTCAGAATTTTTGAGTTTGAGACCCATACTCTTTCAGGAAATCACTAAGAGTTTCCCTCCTAGCAACTTCTTCTCCTATTTCCATCTCTCTCCTGGAAATCCTGGGCATGTGACTGCGTTGTGTGTTAGAGTGTGTGACTGCTGGCTCACACTCCCCATATGACAATCTAGAGTTTGCTTTAGATTCAAACTCTTTCGGAGATTATTCATACATCTCCCTCCTTATCTTCTTGAAATATTCATGAATATTATGTACAAATATAGGAAGAAGCTTTGTAATCTTATCCCCTTTTTCTCCTCCAAAATTTGGAGTCTTTTTCCTGCTCATCTCTCTGTCTCCTTCTCGATAGGAAGTGCAGGGTCCTTCCTCTTCTATTTGCTTATCCTCTTTAGAGAGGTTCTTCATGGATCTGAAATATGATGAGATAAATCCCATCCTCTCCTTTGGCTGAGACTCACAGGCTGAGCCAAGATTATAGCTCTGATACCACTGTAATATCCCAAAATGGGAATTGTCAGCAAGGCATGACTGGAAAATGCATTTTCCATGAATGGCTGCTATAGGATTTGAAACTAGGATCTGCATCCCTTATATCAATGTATCTAAGACTTAAATCCAAGAGGTGGCTTAAAATAAATCCGTCTAGGTGGGTTAAACAGATCTCCCACACCTAGTTGTCTTGAGAAAGTGCCCAATGATGGGGGCTGCAACAATACATGAACATAGAATGGAACAACAACGTTATTTTATCAAGCCTGCACACATTAAGATGTAGATAGCCAACCAATATATAATATAGTAGCAAAAGAGTAAAATTCCTTGAGGGAAGAGTCACTCAAGATAGGCAACACAAGCCTCAATAGATCATGTACACAAAATATGAAATACACTGCTACACTGAGAATGCCCTAGGCTATAACTGCACAGTTTATAGGAGACACTGCAACATGAAAAATGATCATATAATGATATGAAAATATCAGCTCAAGAAAAGCGGTGGAGCAAGATCTCAACCCTTGAAAACAATGGTACAACAATCCTTAGAAGGATTGACAGAAATATAGATACAAATGGAAAATCTGCAGAAATGTCGGAGTAGCAGGGTAGCAGCTGCAACTCAAAACTGGAGATCACTGAATATGATGCTCAATCTGAAACAAACCTCCTCCAACAGATCTATTATCACCCAAAAATTCTCAAAACATCATTTTGTCAACTCTGCTTTTGGTCATGATTTGAAGGAGGTCTAAAAGTCATTTTAAGTCTTGGTAAATGGTAGGTCATAGTTCTATAAGTTTTAAAGGTCATAGGTCCACTCCATGATCAATAAACTCTGAAAGTTTACCTTGTTTTAGTCATGGTGCCAAGTAGGTCTTGAGTCATTTCATTTATGAATTTGGTAAGTGATAGGGTTGAAGTCTCAAATTTATCATTTCCATTTCCAAATTAAGTTTAGAAGTCTCATTTCATGGTTTAAAGGTCCCATCATCCATTTAGAAGTTAGGTTTTTAAACTTATGATTTTTTTTTTTGCAATAAGCCAAAAAACCATGTTTTTGTAGCGCATCTAGTGTAAAAAACCAGTTTTGTGCTACGAAAACACTGCAATTTTCTTAGCACGCTACGAAACCACTGAAGCAACCTTTTTTTTCATCAAAAACTCTGTTTTTTCTGGTTTTAGTAGTCAATTTCCAAAGGAGTTCCTGAGCAACTGAAAACTCATTTTTGAAATCTGAAAGAGGTTTTTCTTCCTCACATACTTAAATACAAAAATCTCTCTCAGTTTCTTCAAATTAATTATGAGGTAGGATAAATTGATGACTCAACTTGCGCTACGAAACTGCTGAAAGTCATTGATGAGAAAAACTCTTCTTTCTGATTTTAGTAGTTCACTTCAAGATCACTTGCTGAACACAAGAAAAGGTATTTTGGAATTATGAAGGAGGTTTCTCTTCATAAAATCACCAACTAAAATCACCTATCTCAGTTTTCTCGCAAGTATTACCAGTTGGGATATACAAGGATTTATTTGAAGCCATATTTTCAGAAATCAGAATTTTCCGGTTTTACACAGGTTGTTCAAAGACAATTTCTGGGCAGTAGAAGAGGTATTTAAAAAAAAAAGAGAGGTTTTTGTTCAAGACATCATGGTCTCCAAAAGAATCCTTCAGTTTCTCAAAATACATCATGGATGAAAAGATAAAGGCTCTATCCCAAGACCTAATTTTCAAGGAAAAAACAAGAAATCTGTCTCCTAATTTTAGGACAGTTTGGGTCATCATCAACAAGATTACATCAAATGTGGAGGCAGCATCAAAATTCGAATTCATGGGATTGCAGATGGAAAAACATGTAATAATTATTAGATAAGGTTGTTAGGAGAATATTTAAAGAGTTTTAGTCCTATTTGTAATAGGACTCTGTTTTAGGTTTGCAGCTGTCTTATGTAATAAATACCATGTTATATGGTTAGGATAGGTGTCATAGGTAGGAATTCGAGGTGTCTAGTGGAGGATAAAATTATCCTATATGTTAAATCATCTATAAATGATCAAGAGGTCGAATTCTACAAGGGTTGGAGACTTTTTGGCAAAACTAGTGCATATTGTAAGCAGGCTGTGTGTTGTTTCAACTTAATACAGAGATTGGTTTTACTACTCAAGATTCACAAGGGGTTTAAGTGTATCATCTTTCTATGGCCTTTTTCAATTACATATTTGCAGTGGTATGAGCATGTGTTACATAGAATTCATTGAATAATGCTCTAACTTATTTCACATGCTTGTAGACTGTGTTTATTCACTGTGTTACTGTTTTCACCTATAAAACTAAACTCCAAGTGCCTTGACTTCCATGTTTAGCTGATTATGATATTTTGTTGAAGACTACTTTGATTCCATAATTACCAATGTATACATGCTAATGTTACCTTCAACCTACAGGTTGGAAAATGCTATCTAAGCATACTACTTTGTAAAGCTTTGGATTGACTGATATATACAGTAACAATACCACTTTCCTTTCACCTGAGATTATTAGTGTATTTCAATGAGTTTATGTCCTATCATTTGAAATGTTTTTCTTCCATAGTTTAAGTGCTTATTGCTTAGAATTCATGACTGATCATGCTCTGACTTCCTTTAAGTATTTAGCTATGGTGAAATCCCTTTCAGTAGTTTTGCTTTCAATACCTTGATGTATCATTACTCAGAATTCATGTACCACATGCTCTGACTTCCTTTGAACCTCAAGTTATTGGGATTTTCCTGAATGTGTTATTCTTTCATTGAATTATATACAAACATCAGCTTCCACAAGTAAAGCCTTTGTCATCTTTATCCCTATCACTAACTCCATAGCCCAATGGTAGCAAGCATTCATCTTCTCAACCTGAACCAAAGCACAAATAATAGAGTTAGCCATCTATATATATCCCATATCATTAACCTTGAGAGAGCCCTCTCAGGCTGAGGAGGCTAAGCCTCAGCTAAAATATTGGTTTGAAATAGTTACCTTGAGATTGACTTGATGAGTAGCCTATCAGGGTCCTTTTTTGGTGATAACATTTTGGTGCGTCTGCCGGGAGTCTGAAGATATACATCTCCTACAAAATCATGAAGCTGAACTCTTGAAGGTAGCAGGAGCTCTGAAATCTTTTCAAGGCTGCAAAACTACCTTGGCAACTCCATTGTTGAAGAATTCAAAATTCATAGATTCTTGGTGATTCCACTGGACTTATGAAGAACTCAGATGCTGCCATTCTTGTTTCAAGATATGCATGTATAATTTTTTCAGGAATTCATGGTTTCCCAAATCATTTTCCCAAGGATACATATTTTTTAAGGAATGGTCCAAAATTCAATGGAGAAGATTTGAGTTTGACTTTGAAGCATATATCATATTTCTGTGATTTTACCGAGCTTCTTAGAGTCAAACATGAAGATGTTTGCATTATGTTGTTCTATGATTCATTTCAAGGGAAATGTAAATAGTGGATTGAAAGTTTTCCTGTCAGATCTATTAAGTCATTTACAGACTTTTGGCTTATGTTTTTGGAGGAATGGATAGACAGAACCGAGTTGGTGGCAAACTCTCCTTCAATTCAAGGTTTCAAACAATGGAATGATGATCATATTAATAAAGAAATAGATGAAAATTTTTCTTTGTTCTTGTCTTCTTATCTAAAATCATTTGAGTGAAAAACAGAAGATAAGATTAAATTTTTGGATGAAGTTTCTAAGAACATTGAGAAAGACATTGAATATTTACAAGGTCAAATTCAATCATATAGTCTTCATGATCATGATCATTCTTTTCAAAAGCTTTCTATGGCAGAACACAAAGAGAGAGTGTTTCTACCTTTCTCCTTTGAGATTGAGGAAGAATGCACTATTTTTGAAAATCAATTTGAAATGTAGTTTGAGAGCACACAAATGATGTCTTATCTGGTTGATCAAAGCATGTATGTGTGGTCCACAGTTGCAGAATGTCATGAGAAGCTCCAAACAGATCATATCATCTTTGATACTAATTCTGGCTACATGGAAAGGTTCTACAGTCCAAATTTTCAGTTATATCTACATTATGAAGATCAATTACATCTCATGTTGCCTTGGTCTTTTCAGCATCAAGTTTACTTTTGGTTCAAGCACAGTCAAAATATTCAAGTATCAGATCAGATCAATGACTGGTTTCATTGGAAGTTTCATGTTCCTTGAGTTAAAGTGGAAAATTTCAATTGCTAGGGTAGGTAGGAATGTGCAAATAAGCTCAAGGTAGGTTGAGCAAAGCATTTTTTAGTAGGTGCAGTTTGAGTCCTTCTTGCAGAAATCATTAAAGCTTGAGGAGAAGCTTGGAAATTTTTTAGAATTTTACTCTAAAAGATGGATAACAGCATTGGAGCTACCGGTTCTTAGTGTACCATAGGGGCACACTAGCCCTAATGGAGCCAAAATTCAGATATTGGCTTAAAAATGTTATCACCAAAATAGGACCCTGATAGGCTGCTCATCAAGTCAATCTCAGTGTAACTATTTCAAACCAATCTTTTAGCTGAGGCTTAGCCTCCTCAACCTGAGAGGGCTCTCTCAAGGTTAATGATATGGGATATATATAGATGGCTAACTCTATTATTTGTGTTTTGGTTCAGGTTGAGAAGATGAATGCTTGCTACCATTGGGCTATGGAGTCAGTGATAGGGATAAAGATGACAAAGGCTTTCCTTGTGGAAGCTGATGCTTGTATATAATTGAATTAAAGAATAACACATTCAGGAAAATCCCAATAACTTGAGGTTCAAAGGAAGTCTGAGCATGTGGTACATGAATTCTGAGTAATGATACATCAAGGTATTGAAAGCAAAACTACTGAAAGGTATTTCACCATAGCTAAATACTTAAAGGAAGTTAGAGCATGATCAGTCATGAATTATAAGTAATAAGCACTTAAACTATGGAAGAAAAAAATTTCAAATGATAGGACATAAACTCATTGAAATACACTAAGAATCTCAGGTGAAAGGAAAGTGGTATTGTTACTGTATATATCAGTCAATCCAAAGCTTTACAAAGTAGTATGCTTAGATAACATTTTCCAACCTGTAGGTTGAAGGTAAAATCAACATGTATACATTGGGCATTATGAGATCAAATTAGTCTTCAAAAAAATATCATAATCAGCTAAACATGGAAGTCAAGTCACTTGGAGTTTAGGTTTATAGGTGAAAACAGTAACACAGTGAATAAACATAGTCTATAAGCATGTGAAGGAAGTTAGAGAATTATTCAATGAATTCTAAGTAACACATGCTCATACCACTGCAAATATGTAATTGAAAAAGGCCATAGAAAGATGATACACTTAAACCCCTTGTTAATCTTGAGTAGTAAAACCAATCTCTGTATTAAGTTGAAACAACACACAGTCTGCTTACAATATGCACCAGTTTTGCCAAAAAGTCTCCAACCCTTGTATAATTCGACCTCTTGATCATTTATAGATGATTTAACATATAGGATAAGTTTATCCTCCACTAGACACCTCTAGTTCCTACCTATGACACCTATCCTAACCATATACCATGGTATTTATTACATAAGACAGTTGCAAACCTAAAACAGAGTCCTATTACAAATAGGACTAAAACTCTTTAAATATGCTCCTAACAACCTTATCTAATAATTATTACATGTTTTGCCATCTGAAATCCCATGAATTCGAATTTTTATGCTGCCTCCACCTTTGATGTAATCCTGTTGATGATGACCCAAACTGTCCTAAAAATTAGGAGACATATTTCCTGTTGTTTCCCTGAAAATTAGGTCTTGGGACAGAGCCTTTATCTTTTCATCCATGATGTATTTTGAGAAACTGAACGAGGCTTTTGGAGACCATGATATCTTGAAAAAAATACTCTCTTTTTTTCTGAAATACCTCTCCTACTGCCCAGAAACTGTCTTTGAACAACCTGTGTAAAATCGGAAAATTCTGATTTCTGAAAATATGACTTCAAAGAAAGCCTTGTATCTCCCAACTGGTAACACTTGTGAGAAATTTGAGATAGGTTATTTTAGCTAGGGGTTTTCTGAAGAGAAACCTCCTTCATAATTCCAAAATAACTTTTCTTGTGGTCCGAAAGTGATCTTGAAGTGAACTACTAAAACCAAAAAGCAGAGTTTTTCTCATCAATGACTTTCAGCAGTTTCGTAGTGCAAGTTGAGTCATCAATTTCTCCCACCTCATAATTAATTGGAAGAAACTGAGAGAGGTTTTTGTATTTAAGTATGTTAGGAAGAAACACCTCTTTCATTTTTCAAAAATGAGTTTTCAGTTGCTCAGGAACTCCTTTGGAAGTTGACTACTAAAACTAGAAAAACAGAGTTTTTGATGAAAAAAAAGGCTGCTTCAGTGGTTTCATAGCGCGCCACAAAAATAGTAGTGTTTTCTAGTGAAAAACTGGTTTTTTACACTGGTTGCGCTATGAAAACATGGTTTTGTGGCTTATTGCAAAAACGTTTTTCATAAGTTTAAAAACCTAACTTCTAAATGGATGATGGGACCTTTAAACCATGAAATGAGACTTCTAAACTTAATTTGGAAATGGAAATGATAAATTTGAGACTTCAACCCTATCACTTACCCAATTCATAAATGAAATGACTCAAGACCTACTTGGCACCATGATTAAAACAAGGTAAACTTTCAGAGTTTATTGATCATGGAGTGGACCTATGACCTTTAAAACTTATAGAACTATGACCTACCCTTTACCAAGACTTAAAATGAATTTTAGACCTCCTTGAAATCATGACCAAAAGCAGAGTTGACACAATAATGTTTTGATAATTTTTGGGTGATAACAAGATCTCTCAAGCAATACGCCGACCCTATCCCTGAAGATATCACCCTCCAAAATAGTGGTGCAAACCCCCACTGCAGATACACACTAGAATAATGCAGTCAAGGAGAGGGACTGCATTGTGATATATGGGAGATGCTTGGCCTAATGCCAAGATATGAAAATAAACTCTAAAACCTTCCTCACTAACCTTCCTGAGGAATAGGAACTACCTCCTCTGAAAGATGAGCCAAGGAATGGTGTTGTGGAACCCTCCACTGCAACACCCTGCAACACAACGTTATACTTCAGTAGAAATAACGCTGTGACTAAAGGAGGTGGCTTTGGCCTTGAGCCAAGATGTGGAGAAATGAAGTGCAATCCTTCAAGAGGCCTCTCAAGAAGGAGAGGAAATCCTAAATAGGAATCCCTTGTGCTAAACAACACTTCAACTCAGCTGAACAATGGGAGACTGCAAATAGTCTACTAGACCAATAATCAAATACTCAAACATGTCTCTTTATGGCTGCCTCTTCCTCCTTTTATGCAAGTGAATTTATTTTTTCCCTGGACCCCACACATTAGGGTTTCTTCCACAAGTGATCTTCCTCCCTCTCAAACTGCACTGTCTTCCTAAGCAATCCACACCCTCTTAGGCAGCACTGTTGAATTGGTCAAACTTGATCTTGTCCTCATGCATTTGCCCCTTTTCACACTGGAAGGTGAAAAATAAAGCTACTCCATAGATCCCTTTCATACTATGAGCGATTTATTCCTACTTATGGGCCTCTTTACCCATTTTATTCACCTCCTAGATGATATAAGAAAAAATTAATATTCCAATTTGATGCATGCAAATTTTGGAATATTACAGGACCCTTGGAAGTAATAAGGGTACAAGTAGATAGTTGTTTTTTCTTTCAAAAGAAAAGAATGTCAAGGGTTTTCCAGTTCAAGTGCACCTAAGGAAGAAAAAATGTTAGGCAAGTAAGATGGGTAGGTAGAGATGAAGTTGAAGTAATGATGTTTTTCAGATTATTGAGATCACAACTTCAAATAAGCATCAACAAAAGAAAAGAAGAAAAATCTGCCCAATGGATGAGGCACTGGTCTTCATTGTAGAAATTATATACAAGATGCATGTATATATCCAGATTATCCCGATCTAACAATATTTATCTTCTTGCTAAATACATAATCCTTCCATTGTTAATCTTTTGCGGAAATTAAAATCAATTGCAAACACATGAAGCAAATAAAAACAATCGCACATAACATAGTTGTTTAACGGGAAAACCTGAAGCTGAAAACCCCAAATATCATATATTATGTATCATGGAGATCATGTAAAAATCTCATACAAATCTTAGTACATCAAGCTCTCAATACAATCAATCGTCACACACTAATCAGAAGAAATCTACAAATCCATGCACTGATTTCTTGCCACCTAATAGCCTGCCTCCACAGCGCAATCCCTGCTGAAGAATAGCTCTAAATGAATTAGAATTACCCTTTCTTGCACTGTGCAATCCTCATTGGAAACTCCAATGTGTGTGTGGTGCAATCAATGCATCACTATAGTCACAACAGATAGTCCATCTTGCCCTTTCACCTATCTTTCCACTGGGTCTCCACTGGAACTGCCATGCACTGTAGTTAACTGATGTATTGTTCAGTTGATTAATGAGTTATTATTTGTGAATTAATTAACTAATTAATTCACTCCACTCTCACTAGTGTATCATTCAGTTAGACTAGATACAACTAGCTCAACTGAGTTTAACTCCATTAACCGAGTTAAACTGAATAACAACTCCATGAACTACTCTTCCAACTTTGTCATAACTTTTCCACTTCAATTCTAACTAAGTCCTCCATGCATGAACCACCAGTAAATCCTAGGAACTGTGTAATTCCTTCAGCCCACTGATTTGACAAATCTATGTACTGAAATAAAGTGCTCCAAGAGAACAAGTTGTTGTTTATTGTCGGATTATTATTAAGAGCTAATAATAATTGACACTTCTATTTTTAGATCGACGATTTATAAATATACTTCGCCCAATATTCTAAAAATAGAATTTCATCTATTTTTCCAACTTGACCAACCATCCACAAATAGCATCCTGTAACTTCTGAAATATGATCACCATGTCTAAAAATAGACATAGTCTAAAAATAGACTTGCACCTAAAAATAGCTTGCGGACCCACTTAGTGAAGGACCCTCATTTTCACGAAGCTCATCATCTTTTTGAATCTCAACACTCCCTCTCAACAAGAAATGGATTATCCTTCACCCCTATCCTGCCTCTATGGTATTCGAATTTGCTCCTAGTGAGCGCCTTTGTTAGAATATCTGCATCCTGATCTTCTGTAGGAATGTACTGAAGCAACATGATCTTCCGCTGCACACAATCTCTGATATGATGCTACCAGATATAAAATTTTTTAGATCTATCATGAAACACAAGATTAATCGAGATTTTAATGCAACTCTGATTATCACAATGTATCACTGTAGGATCTAAATGTGAACCGAACAAATCGACCAGGATCTTCCTCATCCAGATAGCCTCACATGCAGCTTGACTTGCTGCCATGTATTCTGCTTCCGCTGAATTGAGTGCCATGGATATTTGTTTTCTGGTGTACCAAGAAACTGCCGTAGATCTGATACTGAAAATCCCTCCCGATGTGCTCTTTCTGTCTATTGGGCTACCTGCCCAATCTGCATCCGTGAAGCCATGCAAATTCACCTCATTCGTCTATCTTTACCATAAACCATACTCAGATGTGCCCCTGAGATATCTCAGGACATGCTTTCCTGCCTTCCAAAAGAGCTTGGTAGGCTTAACCATTACTTGTGAAAGTTGGTTCACCGCATAGCATATGTTCGGTCTTGTATTAACTAAATACATGAGTGAACCCACCAACTGTCGATAAACAGTGGCATCCACTACCTCTGACGATGTAGCATCCTCTTTCCTCCAATTTCCTGGAAGAGGAGTGTCAATAGGCTTGCAACCTTGCATGTGAAACTTCTCAAGTATCTCCCAAGCATACTTTCCTTGAGACACAAACAGTTCAACTTCCCGCTGCCAGATTTCCAATCCAAGGAAATAATGAAGGAGGCCCAAATCCTTCATCTCAAACTCCTTTGCAAGATCTGCCTTGCATGAGTGTATCAACTGCTCATCACCCGTTAGTATTAAATCATCAACATAAATAACAATGATTAAAATCTTACCCTCCACCACAATTTGGTACAGGTTTGCATCCACCTCACTCTTGGTGAAGCCAAGTCCAGTGAAATAGTTGTCAATCCGTGTGTAGCAAGCATGAGGTGCTTGCTTCAGCCCATACAACACTCTTTTTAGCCTGCACACATGCCACTCGCTGCTAAAGATCTCAAATCCTTCAGGCTGCTCAATGTACACCTCTTCCTCAATGATCCCATTAAGGAACACAGTCTTCACATCCATTTGATGATTGTGCCAACCCATCTGCACTGAGAGAGCAAGGATGGTCCTTATGGAAGAATACCGTGTGACAGTTGCAAAGGTTTCTTCATAACCAATCCCCTCGATTCGTGAGAAGCCCCGTGAAATAAATATCGCCTTATACTTCTCGACGCTTCCATTAGCAAATTGATTTACCTTGTAGATCCATCTTAATCCTACAATTGATTTACCCACCGACCTTGGAACAATCTCCCAAGCATTGTTTCTGAAAATGGAGTCATACTTATCCACCATGGCATCTACCCATGTGGGCTCCTGCACTGCTTCTTCAAAAGAAGATGGCTCTGTCATGATACACTTGCTCATAAGAGCCATGTATCTAGTAAATCGGTCAGGTGACTGTCTCTGTCTTCTTTGTGATGTAGGGACTCCTACATTCTGTGCTGCATCAAAGTTCAGTCTCTCAGCTTCTGTGGTACGCTTTCTGCCTTGTCTGATGTTTGGTTCTGAATGATTGGACTCCTCCACTCCATGAATCTCCTCTTGTGGCTGATCCACATCTAGAGGCTCATATTTGGGAACAAGAAGTTCCTCCTCTGCATGCAAGTGTAGCTCCCTCTCAAGCGACAACTTAATGGCTTTCACCTCATTCAATTTTATATCCCGTCGCACCACAATAATCCGACTGTCTGGAAAATACACACGATAATTATGGGGTGTTTCTATGTACCCCACAAATATCCCAACTTCTGCAGTCGGCTCCAACTTCTTCCTGGTGTCCTTTGTCACATGAATGTAAACAGATGAGCCAAAAATCTTCAAATGATAAATATCAGGCTTCTGACTAGTAAAAGATTCTTTAGGTGTATTCATTCCAAGTACTCTATGGGGAAAATGGTTTTGCACATAAACCGCAGTGTTGCATGCTTCTGCCCACAAGTGCATCGGTAGGCCCTG
The DNA here is from genome assembly GCA_034641835.2 of Pinus albicaulis. Taxonomy (NCBI): domain Eukaryota; kingdom Viridiplantae; phylum Streptophyta; class Pinopsida; order Pinales; family Pinaceae; genus Pinus; species Pinus albicaulis. The sequence continues at coordinate 17,951 of JAXQQM020062960.1, forward strand.
GTCATGCAACATAGCTTGTGAAACACCCACGATTGTTCTGTTCTTCCTCTCCACGACCCCATTCTGCTGTGGGTTATGAGGCACTATGAGTTCTCTTCGAATTCCTTCTTTGCTACAGAAGTCTTTGAATTTGCCTGAGATATATTCACCACCATTATCGCTCCGTAGAGCTTTCACTTGCTTCCATGACTCCTTCTCTACCAATGCTTTGAACTCACAGAAATTTGAGAATATTTCTCTCTTCTTGTGCATGAAGAAGATCCAACATCTACTAGAATAGTCATCAACAAATATAACATAATACCTGTGTTTTTTTGTTGAAGCAACCAATAAAGTTCCACACATGTCTGTGTGAATTCTCTCTAGGATCACCAAAGCACGGTTCTCCTTTTCATGAAATTTGGTCTTCAAAAAATTACCCATAGTACGTCCCTTGCACTAATCTGACTGTGCAAGAGTACCCTTGGGAAGTCCAGTAGAAATCTGCTGCAAAATCTTCAAAGCGCCATGGTGAAGATGGCCCAATCTCCTGTGCCATAACTCACCCTCATTTCGGCTCACCACTTCTTCTGCTTTGCCCATCATTGCAGTGAAACCATCTAACTCTAGCTTGTAGAGATTCTTAACTTGAATCCCTATCCTCTTGGTTTGACCCGTTGTTTTATGTTGCAGGAAAGCTTTTCCATCGCTAAAAACAACGTTATAACCTTTGTCTTCCAACATTATGACCGAGACCAAGTTTTTCTTCAGACCTAGAACATGCATAACATCTTTCAAAAAGAATGGATTACTGGACTCCATCTCAAAGGTAATGGTCCCAATGCCGGTTGCACTGTATCGACCATCGTCGCCCATCTCTATATGCATTTGAAGGTCCTTCTCCTCCAGGTGACTAAACAACTCCTTGTCTCCTGTCATATGGAAAGACGCACCACTATCAAGATACCACACTGATCCCATATAGCTTGAAACCAAGCATGCGATCAAAGAGAAATCAAGTTAAAATTGCAAGGCTAAGGCCTCTCCAGCTGCAGCTCCAACAACCTTCTTGTTCTTATTTTTCTGTGGGTAGTTAGTGGCGAAATTCCCATGTTCGTGACAGTGAAAACACTTCACCTTGGACAAATCCTGCTTCTTGCCTTTTGGTTCGGATTTTGAAGGAAATTTCTTCCCCTTCCCTTTCCTTGCTTTGGCAACCAAAGCACAATTCTCTTCATCTTCATTCTTCTATGAAGAGCCATCCCTGGTACCTCACCTTATCTCCTCCTGCATAAGATTCGACCAAAGTCACTCCCACCCCGGTGGTTTCTCCCGTCCATTGACAGAGTCTTAGTAGCTATGCCAACTCTTCGGAATCCCAAGGAGAGCCAAGATCACCAAGTATTCATCATCAATAATAATCCCCACACTTCCCAGTTCATCCCTACAATGGACAAACTTCGTGAGATATTTTGGAATATTGTCGCCCTTCTCCATTTTTATTTTTCTGAGCTTGTCTTTCAGTGCCAACTTCCTCTGGTCGCTGCTGCTTTGGAATAAATCTGTCAAAGCCTTCCACATTAAAAATGGAGTGGATTTAACATGAAGGCTGGACACAATATGGTGCTTCACACCTTCCAATAGAATTATTCTTGTCTTTTCTACCTTCTTTTGGCATGTGTCAAGTAATGAAACATCGCTAGATCCCGACTTAGGAACATCGCTATCGATGAACTCCTTCAGTCCATTGTTTTCCAGCACCACCTCCATCCTATCATTCCAGGCTATGTAATTTGAGCTTCCATCACGGGAATACTCCAATTGCAACCCATTGAAAGACATTTCAATGTATACTCAACTTCTGCACCAAGAATTTTCTGTAGCAAATTCGAATTGTCCACCAGCACAAACTCAACAATTCTTCACAATTGCAATCTTCAAGAATTAACACTGTTCTGATACCATGAAAAAATTAGTATACACTAAGCATGCATATATCCAGATTCTCCTAATCTAATAATATTTATCTTCTTTCTAAATACAGAATCCTTCCACTGTTAATCTTTTGCGGAAATTAAAATCAATTGCAAACACATGAAGCAAATAAAAACAATCGCACAAAACACAGTTGTTTAACGGGAAAGCCTGAAGCTGAAAACCCCAAATATCACATATTATGTATCATGGAGATCATTTAATAATCTCATACAAAGCTTAGTACATCAAGCTCTTAGTACAATCAATCATCACACACTAATCAGAAGAAATCTGCAAATCCATGCATCGATTTCTTGCCACCTTATAGCCTGCCTCCACTGCACAATCCCCGCTGAAGAATAGCTCTGAATGAATTCGAATTACCATTGCTTCCACTGCGTAATCCTCATTGGAAACTCCAATGTGTGTGTGGTGCAATCAATGCATCACTATAGTCAGAACAGATAGTCCATCTTGCCCTTTCACCTATCTCTCCACTAGGTCTCCACTGGAACTGCCATGCACTGTAGTTAACTGCTGTATTGTTCAGTTGATTAATGAGTTATTATTTGTGAATTAATTAACTAATTAGTTCACTCCACTCTCACTATTGTATCATTCAGTTAAACTAGATACAACTAGCTCAACTGAGTTTAACTCCATTAACTGAGTTAAACTGAATAACAACTCCATGAACTACTCTTCCAACTCTGTCATAACTTTGCCACTTCAGTTCTAATTGAGTCCTTCATGCATGAACCACTAGTAAACCCTAGGAATTGCGTAATTCCTTCAGCCCACAGATTTGACAAATTTGTGTACTGAAATAAAGTGCTCTAAGAGAATAAGTTACTGTTTATTGTTGGATTATTATTAAGAGCTAATAATAATTGACACTTCTATTTTTAGATCGACGATCTATAAATAGACTTCGCCCAATATTCTAAAAATGGAATTTCATCTATTTTTCAAACTTGACCAACCATCCACAAATAGCATCCTGTAACTTCTGAAATATGATCACCATGTCTAAAATAGACATAGTCTAAAAATAGACTTGCACCTAAAAATAGCCTGCGGGCCCACTTAGTGAAGGCGACTCATTTTCACTAAGCTCATCATCTTGTTGAATCTCAACATTCATAAACCAAGAGATCTAAAGTTATGGACACCTCCTGAAAAGGAGCTGCCCTCCCTAAGTGGAGCCACTGTTAGTCATCATTAATTTTTGCTTTTTATAGATTACTAAATACTTATCCTAGATTTCTAAAAACAAAATTCTATGAACATTGTGAGTTTTAGAAATCTCACTGCCTCCATTATTCTTAAGATAAATGTTTCACTATTTTACTATCCTGTCATGTCCTAGTCAGCCTACCACCCCCAGAAGACCCATCATGGGCTCATGCCACTCATTTTCACTATGTTTTTCCACCTCTGACCTTAGCACTTTGTTTTTACTTGCTTGAACCCTCCACCTACCACTTAGGATCACCAACCAACTTACTCCTTCTTATGGCTCCCAGATGCCTCCAGCATTGATGGTCTCAAAACTATCTCTGTAGGCTCTTTAGATAAATCAAGTACATTGGATTTTGGATCTTCAATACATCAAATCATCAAAAACTCTGTTTTTCATACTTGAGGACCCTAAGCCAAGTTTTCAGTCAAAGGACAAGTGTAATATTCCAAAATTAGCATGCAGCTAATTGGAATATTGATTTTTGTCTTTTACACTTGGTAGATGAATAAATGGGGAAGGAGACCCATAATTATCTTGAATGAAAAATAAAATCCCTCTTGATGTGAAAAGGGATCATAAAATAACTGGATCTAGCACCCTCATGTGTGAACAAGGCATAATGGGTGTGGAAAAAGTCAAGTTTGACCAAGTCAACAACATTAATATGAGAGGAGTGGATCATCAATAAAAATAGCTCAATGTGAATGAGGACCAGCCTAGAAAACTATATGTGAGTTGGATTGAAGACCATTAGGTGTGAAAAGGGCTGAAGTAGGTTGAAGAGGTCAACCTTGACCAAATCAAACAACGTTGTTTTAGAGGAGTGGCATTGATGAAGGTATAACACAGTTTTGGAGGGAGATTGATTGTGTGATGGTGGAAACCCTAATGAGTGGGACCCAAGGTGATAAGGGTCACTTAGTTTATAATTAAGAGGATGGAAACCATTTGAGGTTAGCTTATGAATGATATTTTGATGCGTCTGCTTAGACTTTGCTCTCTTCAACTGTTTAGTTAAGATTGCTGGTGCTGTTTAGCACTTGGTATTACTATTTAGGAATTCCATCTCTTCCCTTTGAGTGGCTCTTGGGAGAGACCTGATCTATCATTCCACACATCTGGAATTAGTGCCAAGCTTCAGTCTTCAGCTACAATGTTATTTCTGCAGAAGTATAATGTTGTGTTGCAGTGGAGGTTGAGAACCCCACTTTCTGAGTTGATTTTTCATAGGAGGAAGGATTCCTTCTTGTGGAAGATCATTTTGGAGGGTTCCAGAGCTTATTTCAGACCTTTGGTAGTAGGCCAACGTATTTCCATCACCTACAACATTATTCCAGTCTGAAATTGCATTATTTCTGGAGGGCAGTTTCAACAGTGTCTTTTGTGGCTCTTTTTGCAAGTTTTCCTGTGATTGGAGGGTTGATCCTTCCATGGGGGAAGACCTTTGATCCGATATGCATAAGATCTATATTATTACAGCCTTGTATACTCCTGTGCTTTATTTTTCAGTGATTATTCAGTCTTATTGATAAATATCACCATTTGTATTTGGGTGTATTCCTAGAAACCCTACCTGGGTTCTCTAGATTTTGTATAAAGGAGGCTAGATCTCATTTATTGAGCCATATTGTTTAATATAATATCAGATCTATTTGTCTATGTTATATATGTGTACAAACCCTCATTAGACTGCGCTATCTCTTTATGCAATAATTTCATGTTGCAATAGTTTTGGGGTTTTAGCCTTTTCTAGCTATATTAGGTGTGGGAGGTCTGTTTACCTCACCTAATTTGATTTGTTTATGATATAATCTTGGATTTAGGTTTTATATTGTCAGATCTAAGGGATACAAGTGTTTTTTTCATTTTCTGTAGCATATATTTCTGAAAATGCGTTTTTTATACAAGCATTGCTAAGCAGTCCCATTATGGGAATATTATAGTGGTATCAGAGCAAGATCTTTGGCTCAACCTGTGGACTTCAAGCCAAGATGCTATAAGAAGAAGGGAAGATCAGAATTATGGAGAAAATGAGATTTGTCTCATCATTTTTCAGATCTATGAAGAAACTCTCCAAGGAGGTTAAACAGAAAGAAGAAAAGAGGAGCAGTGAAAATTCTAGAGAGTTTCAAGAGGAGGAAGACCCATGCACTTCCTATGATCAGAAAAGGAAACCAATGTTGCAGAGAGCTCCAAGGCATTGGACCATACCCTTTCCATTTGAAAGGGAGGACAAATTGCAGAAATATGGAGGACACATGGATCACAAGATTCTAAGTGAGTACTTTGTTGAGTACAAATCTCAACCTAGAGCCTTCAAGGAGACTCTAGGTTTCCCTTAGTTCATCCAATTGGAGGAAGAAATAAGACCTTATAGCACAAGGAGAATCATGGGAAATAGGGTTCTATTGTCTACTTTTGATGGGACATCTACAACAAGGGCTTGGGTAAGAAAACTTGATGCATTCTTCCTACTACATCCAGTGGTAGAGAGAGAGGCATTAGAGATTGCAGCGTTGCACCTTGAGGGTGAAGCAAACATTTGGTGGTTCATCCATTTGAGTCATGCAAGAGTGACTAATTTTTCTGAGTTCACTCAAGGGTTGATTAGAAAATTTGGCAAAGAGAAATCAGAGGAGAAGAAGCTCTCACCACCATTGGAGGAGACTTGTACCAGTGCTGTCACAAATATGGAGGAGGAGCCCTCAAAATCTTCAGTTGGAGGAGCCAACCCATTGGAGGAAGAAGCCCTTACAACCATACAAGATACTTCCAAATTTCACCAAGGTATGCCTAAGTTTCCATCTCCTATTGTTTCAAAAAATCATATGGAGGGTTGAATACCATTGCATATTGCTCATTTGGAACAACATAATTGCACCGCGCTGTGCAACCTTGAGTTGATCAAGGAAGGGATGAACCATCATCCTCATGTTCCCTTGTTGAGTAGCACACAAAAATTAAGGGTGGGGGGTGAATTATTGGAGGATAGGATGAAACTTGTTCCAAATAAACTAATAAAAAACCATATATTCATTCTTGAGTTGGAGCATGAGACATCAAGTACACCATTGAGGAGTTTTATAGCATTGTCAAGAAGTAGCAATGAGGAGGTTTTGCCTTCAGCACACTTGGATATTTATGGATTCAAGATGATCATTGGTGTGAGATATTTTATAGGAGCTCTACAAGGAGTTGCATTTCAACATCCCATGAAATGCAAGAAGAGAAATCTGATTTGGGAGGATGGTAGTCTTCATTGGAAGGGTACCAAGGTTGAGCATGATGGGAGGCACTCAAATTTGGATGAATGGGTGTGGATGGTGAGCAAGAATCTGGAAAGCTACTTGCAAATTTATGACACTGGGCAGTAGGAGGCTTGGCTGCGTTGGCTACTCCTGAAAGAGTTTGGCCATCATATGACATGGGCCCCTTTCTAAGGGTATGTGGGTGGAAGAATTTTGGCAGGATACTTGCATCATAGGGCAGCAAGGAGTATGAATACATTGTGTTGATATGAAATTCTTCGTATCAATCATTATGTCTTCACCACATGATTTATATGATGGAGGTAGGAGGAGGCAGAAAAAACTTTTTTTGCTTGGGTTATTCTTGGGAGAGCATGGGAAAATTTTCTCTCATACTTTGCATGACATTGCAGGAGTGGGAGATGGCACTATCATGGTGCAAAGGGTATAATCCTTAGCCTTGGATGATCCAGAGGTACTTCCACCTGGGAGGAACTTCTTATGTATAGCAGCATTTTGGGAGATATATTTGACAACATGCATGTCAAAGAATGGAGCTATGAGTTGGCAGGAGCCTATTTGCATAGGCGAACAACGCTGTCACCTTGGAGCTTGGACTTATTGATGGAGTGTCCCTAGAATCACTTCACATTTGATGCACTTGGTGAACAAAGAGGAGGTGAGGAGGATGGAGTAGTGGATGGAGACATCTATTACTGTGATATGTTCTTCTTGACTTGGAATTCCAAGCATAAGAAGAAGGATCTTCGTGTAGCACATGGTTCCTTCCTCTTCATGGGAGTATGTCAAAACACTATGGAGGACTTATTCATGGAACCATGCATTATCTTACTTTCAGAACATGGTAAGAATATTGTTTTTGCATCTATTTCTTATCTAACATAGTATTTGCATCTTCTTACCATTTTCATACAGTACATTGCTCCACAAGAGGGTAAGCTTATTATTGAGATCCATGGAAAATTTTTGGCCAACTATTATGATGGAGACAACCATATTTTTTATGAATTTGGGAAAGTGTTTGGTTACTTCTTGTATTCTCAGTTGATACACTCAGCCATTTACTATTGACTAGTAGATGTGATGACTTACACAACTAGCCATTTGTTAAGAAACAACTTTCCATGCTATTTTCTGAAGATGCAGTGGGGAAGACTGCGCTGTAACCACTTGGGAAACTATTGGTACTTTCCAGCACCACATGAAACCTTCAGTATTTCCCTCATTTTGATGCTAATCATGATTTAATTTGCTGACATTGTTCTTATCTTTATTGGGAGCATGATTGGGGGAGTGAAACATGGGTTGAGTGTGTCCTTTGGGGAAGAGGATTCCCACACTTTTTGCATTACATGTTCTAATGGGAGCATGGGAGGAGATATGGCCACCACAGTGAAACACTTGCTTATTTATGAGGTGGGCCATGGGTTTTATTGGATGCCATATGATGGTGAATTCCAACTCATCATATATGGGATAGTTTGGGCCAGCATGATTCATAACGTTGGAGAGGAGATCTTTGGAGATCTAGTCTTCTTCTTGCCACTTGAGGGCAACACTATTGCAGCCCAAGATCAAAAAATACTCTATACTTATCATAAGTGGAGAGGAGGAAAACGTGGGGTAGGCTATTTTGTCTACCATGTTTAGATTTTCAGCCCACCTACTTTGCACGAGCCAAAGGTGGAGGAGGATTTTCAGGAGTTGCCATGTTGGGAGGCAACTCATTTTGTATGGATGATTGCTTGGGGATGGGAGATTCATGTGGGGATGGTAGATCCCAATTTATATCAGACCTCATGCCTCAAGAAGGCCTTTAAATAGCCCATTGTTGCCTCCATGGATATTTTACTTTTACATGATGATAACTATTTGGGATGCTCACCAAAAGCTAGCTTGCATACTTGGGAGGAACAACTTGGAGATGTATTGATGAGACAAAATCTTGATCCTTGGAGGATTTCATCATATGAGGATGCTACAGGGGAAGAAGAAGAGGCTCTTCAGTTCTATCCTTGCAGTTGCTTGAGGACAAGCAACATGTGGGAGGGGAGGACTGTAATATTCCAAAATTAGCATGTAGCTAATTGGAATATTGATTTTTGTATTTTACACTTGGTAGATGAATAAATGGGGAAGGATACCCATACTTACCTTGAATAAATAATAAAATTCCTCTTGATGTGAAAAGGGATCATAAAATATCTGGATCTAGCACCCTCATGTGTGAACAAGGCATAATGGATGTGGACAAAGTCAAGTTTGACCAAGTCAACAACATTAATATGAGAGGAGTGGATCATCAATAAAAATAGCTCAATGTGAATGAGGACCAGCCTAGAAAACTATATGTGAGATGGATTGAAGGCCATTAGGTGTGAAAAGGGCTGAAGCAGGTTGAAGAGGTCAACCTTGACCAAATCAAACAACGTTGTTTTAGAGGAGTGGCATTGATGAAGGTACAACGCAGTTTTGGAGGGAGATTGATTGTGTGATGGTGGAAACCCTAATGAGTGGGACCCAAGGTGAGAAGGCTCACTTAGTTTATAAGGAAGAGGATGGCAGCCATTTGAGGTTAGCTTATGAATGATATTTTGATGTGTCTGCTTAGACTTTGCTCTCTTCAGTTGTTTAGCTAAGATTGCTGGTGCTGTTTAGCACTTGGTATTCCTGTTTAGGAATTCCATATCTTCCCTTTGAGTAGCTCTTGGGAGAGACCTGATCTATCATTCCACACATCCGACATTGGTGCCAAGCTTCAGTCTTTAGCCACAACATTATTTCTGCAGAAGTATAACGTTATGTTGCAGGGTGTTGCAGTGGAGGTTGAGAACCCCACTTTCTGAGTTGATTTTGCATAGGAGGAATGATTCCTTCTTGTGGGAGATCAGTTTGGAGGGTTCCTGAGCTTATTTCATACCTTTGGTAGGAAGCCAACATATTTACATCACCTACAATGTTATTCCATTCTGGGAATGGCGTTATTCTTGGAGGGCAGTTTCAGCAGTGTCTTTTGTGGCTCTTTTTGGGAGTTTTCCTGTGATTGGAGGGTTGATCCTTCCATGGGGGAAGAAATTTGATAAGATATGCATCGGATATATATTATTAAAGCCTTATATACTCCTGTGCTTCAGTTTTCAATGATTATTTAGTGTTATTGCTGAAGATCTCCATTTGTATTTGGGTGTGTTCTTAGAAACCCTACCCGGGTTCTCTAGCTTTTGTATAAAGGAGACTAGATCTCATTTCTTGAGCCATATTGTTTAATATAATATCAGATCTATTTATCTCTATTATATATGTGTACAAAATCTCATTATACTGCGTTGTCACTTTATGCAGTAATTTCATGTTGCAGTGGTTTTGGGGTTTTAGCCTTTTCTAGCTATCCTAGGTGTGGGAGGTCTGTTTACGTCACCTAGTTTGATTTGTTTATGATCTACTCTTGGATTTAGGTTTCATATTGTTAGATATAAGGGATAAAAGTGTTTATTTCATTTTATATAGTATTTATTTCTGAAAATGCGTTTTTTATACAAGCATTGCTGAGCAGTCCCATTTTGGGATATTACAACAAGTCCAAAGAGCCTCCCACTAGATCATTTAGGGTTTTCATAGGTTGTAGCATTGTTTTGGTGTTCTGAGTCACTTTATTTCATGTACCAATAAGGTTAATCAAAGATAAATAAGTTCAGTACATGATTGCCCAAAAGGGATCAGAAAATCCTTCAAGGAAGGCCTCCTTGGTGAAGCACAAATTCTGCAAAGGACAACTGCCCACTTTGACATTTCTACAGAAGTGTCAAGGTGGCTATCAACAGAAAATTAGGTGAGGTAATGGGCCAAATCATCACTAAGGACATCCGCTCAAAGGAGAAGCAGCATGCCTATGTTCGAAGAGAATCAGGGTTTTTAGGACTGATTGGCTAACAGTGTTGCAAAACAAGAAGCCAATGTAAAAGACCACAAGGACAGAGGCACATCAACACAACCAAGCATCAATTGAAGATTTTTAGAAGATGTAAATGAAGAATGGAAAAAGGTGAGGTGAACTGAACATAAATGAATGAACTAGAAAGGACTATAGAGAACTTAGAAGACAACACTAATTATTTTTCTCTAACAGCCCTAAAACCTAAATTTTGGGAAGGTAGGAAAAGAAGGTGAAATGAAGACCATGAATCTCCATGATGACAACATGCAGAAGTTTTAAGAAGATATCAGAAGGTGACCTCCATGGTTTTCCAAGGAAACAATGCTTCATTGCATCAAAGGAAGGGAAAATGCAAAGAGTATCAGTATGAGGGAAATCAAGCTTTTAGTTGCAGTCAATTGCCATCAAAATGGTCAAAGGAAAGAAGGCATGGGGTTAAGTTCCAAAAAAAGAAATCAAGTTAATCCCGAGTTTACTGTTGAGTAACTGAGATTGTCCAAATCCAAAAATGACAAATAAGACCAAAGGAAACTGTGTCATAGGCACCTACAAAAATCAGAAGTGGCCAAGGGAAGACATAACAGACATAATTTGTGGTCTTTGTCAAAATGAGGTGGATCAATGTCAAAATCAGTAAGAGGGTAAGAAGAAACATGTTTTTAGGTTCAATAACACTCAGAGATGCAAAAGGAACAGAAAACTGCTTTTTTAGTTTATCATATACAAACAAAGGAGGTTTGACAATAATAAGATCCTCAAGGTTAAAGAGGACCCCTTTATTTCTCCAGCAAACCATCAACAAAGGTGAGTAGAATATCAGTAAAAATAACAAAAGGGTAAGGAACATTACAAAGTGGCTTTGGGAAAAAGTAAATTTGTGTGCCCAAGGCTATAAAGGTCATTTCACTTAAACACTGGACTCATTGTGCATTTTTTATTTTAAAAAAGAGCAAAAAACCCCTCTGGAGAAATTTCTAAGGTTTTTTGAGAAAATCTGGGCCAAGTTCCCTAGTGCTGTGCGAATAGGGTGGCACTGCACTCATAGACCCTGGCACTGCGTGAATAGGGTGGCGCTGCGTTCACAGACCCTTGTGTTGTGCTAATAGGGTTTTCCGCCATTCAGTTTTACTCGGCACTGCACGAATAGAGGGTGGCACTGCGCCCAGGCAGATCAACACACATAGGGGCACAACGCTGCACCCACAGGCTGACCCGACACCCAGTTCTCCACGGCACTGCGCGCATAAGGCAAAGATGACCTGAAACCCAGTCTTCTCTGCTGGCGCTGCCCACAGAACACACGACAACCCGTTTCCCCTGCCGGCACTACGATCAGACGGAGGCCTGACCCACATGGCACTGTGCCCACAGGCCTTCCCGACAGTGCGGGCAGGGTGTTGTGCTAATGCAGAGGTCCTCCAAACTTGCAAAAAAAAAATGCCCAAAGGCTTAAGGACATCCTCAAATTTGCCTTAAAAGGCTTGCAGAGGAGCTAAATCTGGTAGGTGCCCTATTTCTCCTCCTCTCAAGTGTTTTTAGTCATTTGGTGGTTAAATGAAATACTAAACCCTAATTGCTGCAAGACCTAGGTCTTCAAGATAAGCCATCCTATGTTTTAACCTCCAAACAATTTTCAGTGAAGGAGAGTGAATTAGGGTAGTTACACTTCATGTTCAAGATAAGCCCCATTAAAATCCAAAGCACTCAGTCCTAAACCTAAACTCCACATAACTCATTCACAAAAGATGCCCTTACCACCATTTTCATTTTTCTCCTCCAAACCCTAGTTTGTCCACAAACAACTCCCATCACCATGCAGGAGCAGAAGACAGTAGCAACAGTGAAAGAGGCCAAGGACCCATGAGGCCAAACCACAAGGGAGGGAAAGTGAAAATATTTGAACCACAAAGTACAGTGGATATCACCTCATCTCCCAGGATCCTCTCGTGTTTCTAGAATGTAGGGTGCTTCCAATTTTGTGAGAGAGTGAAACAAGTGAAAAGCCACCCAGAGCTTACAAGGCTTCTCCTTCTCAACCTACACAACAAACAATAAAGCCTTGTAGGGGTAGATTTTGAAATCTCAGCAGATACCATCTTTGATGCTACAGGTATTCCTACTGTTGGTGAGAAGTGGTTTAAGAAGGAAAAGTTAAAAAAGAGTTATTATGAGCCATTTGTCAAAACTAGGTATAGAGAAGGTTGTAAGGCCATTTTCCCCTTCTCACACCTGAAACAAAGGTTTGCACCCTTGATGAGGGTCATTATAAAGTACTTTACATGTGAAGGGAGATACTCCAGGCTCTACTCCTACCATGTTAGATTGATCATGCATTTCACAGGGTTCAAGATGCTAAATTTTCCCTATTACCTTTATAGGAGCATTGAGAAAATTTTTTCTGTTGTTCGGAGGTGGAGTCACTCCTAACAAATGCAAAGCTTTTTCCATCACTCCTTGCTCAAAATGGTGGTTCTACATCAGTTAGAGTAGAAGGGCATACCTTGGGAGGCATTGATAGCTCATGATGTACTCACAAGCCCTCAGCTACATCTCAACCAAACTTGCCTTCATCCTCTCATCCTCCTCCCTCTACTCCTCTGTCTCCTCCTCAAGAAAACCTCCCTTCCTCTCCTTCTCTTGATGCATCAGGTGAAGAAGGAGTTGGCAATGAAGAATCAAGTGAAAATAAAGATGAGGGAGAAAATAAGTCAAACCAAGAAGAGAATGAGGGTAATGATGAGTTGAGCCCATAAGAGGCAGATTACGTGGAAACAAAGGATGTTGAAGAACATGAAGAGGATGAGAGTGGTGATGATGTAGAAGACAATGATGCGGCAGAAAATATAATGACTGATGATACCAATAGTGAAGATGAAGAATTTGATGACAACAAAAAGGATCTCAGCCATGATAAAGACACCACCAGTACCACCATCACACCTCTTTCATTCATATATTAGAGAGGGTCAAGGTCTGTGTTTGTTGCCTCCAAAAGGCAAGGGACCATGCCATCCACCTCAGATCAACCACTTGAAAAGGGTAAGAAACATGTAAAGTTAGAAGAGGAAGATCATGAGATTGAGAAGGAGTTTGAAATCATTCAAGTGGATAATGATGAAGAAAATGAAGCAAGGATTTCAAACTTGCTCCTCCAAGACAAAAATTCCAAAATCAGAGACTTGGAGGAAAATTTGGATAGGGCAAGGAGTGTCATTCATTTCTATGAGATGGAAAACAAGCAAATGAGTGCCGAACAGGCCATTTATGAGGCTAGAGCACTTAAAGCCCGAAAGGAAGCTCAAAGGGAACAGGTGAAACTAGAAGAATACATGGGCACTTATGAAGAGAGTGAGGATGAAGAAGGGCAAACTAGGAGGAGACCTAGAACCATGGGGCTGAAGAAGGCATTGGAAAAACAAAGGGAACAAGAATCAGCCCTAGCAGAACAACTTCCTCTCAATGAGCTCCTTGCACTGGAGATAGAACATGATCGGGAGTCATGGCTAGAGAGGGCAAACATACACCTAGAGCCCAAGTTAGAAAAGGCAAATAAGGACCTTGATCTACAAAGAAAAATGACTAAACATTATGACCTGAGGAATCAAGTTGCAAGGGAAAAACTCAAAAAGGCCCTCATTGAAATTCAAGCACTAAAAGGAGGAAAAGAACAAGCTAGCCTTGAATTCTTGGCTGATGATTCTATTCAAGCTTCTCAAAACCCATGAGGGAGACATCCACCAATTTTGAAGAAATTTGGACAAGTTTTTGTTTTTTGAGAATTTGGAGGCCTATAAGCGCAGCGCCACTGGTGCTACGCTTTTCCCTCAAGCATCCTCAAAGGGAAAAATTGGTTTTCTATGGCTAGTACAATATTCTCACCAAATTTCAGAGAATTTGGAGCATTTTTGACCCCTCAAAAGGTCAAAAAACACCTCATTTTTCACCTTTCTGCCTCCTTTTTAAACCTGGCGCTGTGCTCAGAGTAGTGTTGGGATTTTTGACAGGTTATAGGATCTGGATCAGGAAACCAAGAGTATTTTTAGAAAGTAGACTCATCAAGCTTTCCAACAGGCCATCACGGGGCAAATTTTGACAGCGGGAAGGTCCCCAAAACTTAGCTGTAACAGGACCTATTTTCTGCTGAAGATGGCGCTGCGCTTATGGAATTCACTGAGTGTTTTTGACCAAAAGTCAACAAAACACACTCATTTATTGAAAAATCATATTTTAGTGTTTTTTAAGGAAAATCACTTTGAAATTAGGTGCAAGAAGTTATTTTGGAATTTATTTCATGAGATATTTTGTGCCTTGGGCCTTGCATGGTCTCTTAGGCATAAATGACTTTTATGACTTGTTTTGACATTTTCAAACCCTAGTTAGGGTTTTTTCCCTCCTTTTCTGAATAAATAGAGCATGAGGGCTTCATTGTAAAATGTTGGCATTTGATTAGTTTTGAGAGAAATACATGGTTTTTTGAGGCTGAAGAGAAATTTGGTGTTGTGGAGCTTGTGAATGGCTTGCTTTGATTGATGATGATGAAGGCTTGCTTGTAGGATCCCTGAGCTTGGTTAATGGTGATGTGTCTCTATTTAGTTCTTCTCTATCATGTTTATCATTATGTTCATCCTTCTATGCTGCAATAGGACAAATATTTTAGACTAAGAAATGCTGTTCAGAGGTACCTTATGTCGGTTTGTCTCCATTTCCTTCATGTTTTCTTCTGCTGGGTTAGTTTGAGGAATTCTTAGCTGCTCCTTAGACCCACCTAAGCTTGTTTGTTTCATAAATGGTTTAATACAGTAGTTTTCAAATATGTTTTATGTTTAACCATTCTTACTTGATACTATCTAAACCCTGTTTTTGGAATCTCTCTTTGAAGTATTACTTGTTAGGTTTAGTGAAAGAGGCCATGTTCTGATCATGCCCTTTGTCCATGCTTAGGAAGTTGCCTTAAATTTCTTTGTAGCTTGATCAATGATGCTTAGGAGTTCCCTCTTCTTTGGTTAAATTTTTATGTTATCTTAAATGTTTTCTAAAACTTGAAGGTGAAATAACTAAAAGTTAGATAAGTTTCTTGCTTTCTGTGGTTCACTGAATTGTTCATCTTGAATGCCTATTTGTTTAAGTATTTTCATTGAGTTAATGGTTTTCCCTATCTCTTGATCATTGTATTTTTCTTATCAGTATTTGAGACCTTCTTGTTTAAGGGTATTTGACAAAGGATACTTAGCTGCCCTTTTCCCTACCTTGTTCACCAACTTAATGTCCATTTCATTTCACTCAAAACCTTGAAGATCCATTTGACCATGCTAGATTTTCCCTGTGATGCACTCTGACTCATTGTTGAGATATCCATGACTTTCATAGACTCCATAGCCCAATTATTTGAAGACCTCTCACTCCACCTATTCCACTTTATCATCTTACCCAACCAAAACCAACAAACAAATCCTACACTTAAAAACTAGCCTAAAATCAACCATCTAAAAGAAAACAAGTTCACATCCTTTGCATACAATAGAGAGATCCCTCTCTGATTCCAGGAAGGCTAGGTCCTAGGAATCCAAAGACTGGTCTGATGTTACTTTGTGCATTTGGTCTACCAATCTGCCAAATCACTGCGACTATTTCCTGTATTTAGCCGCCGCCTATAACACCATTGGTATGGTGCTCGTTCAGGATGATGATTATGGTTCCGAACATGTCATTTACTACTTGAGCTACAATATCTTTGATGTTAAGACTCTTTATGCTCATGTAGAAAAATTAGCTTTAGCTGCTGTCCACGTTGTTCAACGCTTTCACCATTACATTCTTTTGCACAAGATTACGGTGATTTCTTAATGCAACCCAATGAATTAAATTCTTACTCCTCAGTTTCTTAGGGGAAAATACTCCAAATGGATTTTCATCCTCCATGAGTTAGAATTAGATTTCACTGCCGCTAAGTCTAAGAAATCCCTAGTCTTTGCTGAATTAATTTGTGATCTCCCAACTATAGTTGATCCTACTCCTTTTGACGTATCAATTTCTGATGAATTTCTCTTTCTCATAAGCACTCTTGACCCATGGTATGGGGATATCATTGTTTATCTTCAGACCCAAACCTTTCTACCAGAGCTATCACACTCTGAGTGATGAAATATTCGTTACAAGTCCCAACCCTACTATATTTTTGGAGATACTTTGTACCGCACTGGTGTTGATCCGTCCTATGTCGATGTTTGAATCTTGAGGAAGATGAGAAAGTTTTTAATGACTACCAATCTCGGGCCTGTGGTGGTCATATGTCTGGCTACGCTACTGCTCATAAAATCCTTTGCGTAGGATATTTTTGGCTGTCTATTTTTAAAGATTGCATTCTTGATGTTCGATTATGCCATGACTGCCAAATCTATTGTTGAAAAGAACCCTCCCCACCCTCACCCTTGCACCCATTATGACCGCCGGGCCATTTTCAAAAGGGGGAATATATTTCATAACATGTAACCCTTGCTCAGCCGGGGGGGATGGTTATATTATAATTTCCGTTGATTATTTTACAAAATGGGTCGTGGCGATGCCTACATTTGATAACGAAGGTCTGACTGCGGTGCAATTCCTTTTTAACCATGTCATAGATCGGTTCAGTGTCACGAAGGCCATTGTCACTGACTATGGCTCTCATTTTCACAATCACATGATGAAAGAGCTTGCAACTTAGTTGGGGCTACACCATGATAGCTCCACTCCATATTATCCATAGGCCAATGGCCAAGTTGAAGCTGTTAACAAGGTTTTGGTGACAATGCTTCAATGAACCATTGGGAGAAATACGAGAGACTGGAATACCAGATTTCCTCTAAGATTGCTACTGGATTAGCACCTTTTCAACTGGTGTATGGCCTGGAAGCTACACTCTCGATCGAGTGTGAAATTCCTTCTCTGTGTCTAGCTATCGAATTACTTCTTGGTACTTCACAAGAAGAAGAACGACTGCCTTACCTCGAATGTCTTGATGGGACTTGAAGTCTCGTTGCTTTAGTTATCTAAGCACAAAAGAAACAATTGAAAACTCAATATGATAAGTCTTTCACTCCTCGCGCTTTCTATGAAGGTGACTTGGTATTACTTTATGATCAAGCCCATGAAAAGTTAGGAGTCGGGAAATTTGAGCCAATGTGGCATGGGTCCTACATTATTCAACGTGTACTTGAAAAAGGTGCCTATGAGCTAGTTGATTACAGAGGTAATAAATTATCTGAGCCTCAAAACAGGCTCTATCTGAAAAATACTATGCTTGATTCCAAGTATGGTTCTTTGTACATTAGTGTGCTTTTATATTTCTTGGTGTGATTTTTTGCTTTGTAGACATGTTTCCTTTTCTTACTTTGTGTTCCACGTGGTTTGCAGATGTCATCAAACCATTATGTCGGTTTTGTTGATGGTGCCAGCCATAGCACACATAATCTATCTTTCGCAGCATGGGCACTTTTCGCCCCTGATGGTGAGTTGGTTAATTTGCATGGTATTTGTCTGGGCCGAACAAATAATAATATTTCCAAATATAGTGCGGTTATTGAGCTATTATCTGACACAATTTCTCTCGGTATCATAGACTTAGTTTTCAAGCTATACTCACAACTCATTGTGTTACAATTGAATGATCATTATTCAGTTAGGAACCCTCATATTTTGCACATGTACTTATGTGTTCGATTAATGGAAAGAAATTTTTATTACATATCAACACATTCCACACAATTTGAATACATTAATAGGTACATTAGAAAATTATGTTCTAGATAGACATCTGCGTCATATGCACAAACTAATACATCATCATGATACATGAACACTAGTCGTACACACACACACACACACACACACACACATATATCGAGTCTGTCAAATTGTGCTACATCAAAATATCAAAAATATTGTGTTCCGTGACACAATGGCTATGTGAGCCTACATCAGTGCATAAAAAAAAAAAGGCGGTTATCCGCCCACGTGATTCTCGTGATAGCACGTGATTTCTCGGATCACTCGCTAGAGTAAGTGACACAGTTGGCCTGGGACCCCCATGGTGTGCCTCTGATAGCGGAGCAAGATCTTGTCAAAGTTTGTGTATTCTGGTATGCCCCTGGTCAGGCTTGTCAGATTATGCTCCATCTCTAGTACTGGATCTGCCCCCTCCTCATAGGGAGCATCCTCGACCTAGCGAGCCACTCTCCTAGAAATCAAAGACATATTGGTTGGTCTTACTGATCCCGCATCTGCAAAATATCATAAGTTTAGAGCTCAGAATACATACCAAAAACATTAAAAAGTAAAAAAAATCCAAAAAACACTTTTAATTGCATTGGACCATTATTCGCTTGGCGGGAGAGGTAGATCCTGGTCTCCTCTGAAGTCAATGCCTTCATACGCATAGTCCTCAACCATGATCAATTTATGACGCAACCAACTTAAAAATGTCGTGGGAAAATGCATTTGTTGGCCCCCTCCCCGATGGGGCATGATTTCACACCATCTCAACAGCCTTGAATCCCTCGGGGTTGGATCATGGATCTCCAACCGCTAATACTAAAACAGAGGAACCCTCTCCAAAAATAAGGAAACGAAGATGGAACCATAACCAAACTGTTTCAACCAACCTGTTTTTCACTTGGTCAATTGGCTTTTCATATTATCTAATAACTCCTCACACCAGTTAAACATAGTAGGAGCCAAACATCCACTGCGTACTAGAATTTTTTGCTTCATGTAACATCTGGGCACCGACCACTCAATCCATGCAATTTTATATTGTGTGCAAGGGAAGATTTGTGATAGAGGATATCTCTACCTTCCTGCTCTAAGTATTTTTAGCCTCGGGACAGTGTCTCTGGATGAACATACTGGTACTCTCACCTCTAGCACGAGCTCCAGAGAGTTGGATTCTCTCCCCTCTCTTGAAAAACCCTGTAACGAAGTAGATTTCCATGACATCTAACTCAATTTCCTCATCTCCAATTATGCATATTTGGCGATGCACGTTCCATAGCCCAATAAAATACTCAAGTAGCTCCAACTCAGCTCTTAACCTTGATGTTTGGAATAATTTTAGGAGTCCACAATTCCATAATGAATTTACGTAATTTCGGTCTTGGAGTGCTTGGTGGTATTCCACCTCATGGCCTCTTTCTTTCCGTTCAATGAACATCTTCACTGAAATCACCTGCAAAACATGTTTAATTGACATTTTAGGAGCTTTCATCAGAGTATTTTTTGAAATGAACCATTAAAAGTGGGTCAATTTCTTGTTTCAACTTCTTTCCCGCGGTCAATGTGTCTATCCGAATTGAATCAACACTGATGGCGTGCTGCCCTAACGGGTTAAGAGCGACCGACGTGGGTCCGATAGGTCGAACCCGCACCGATCACAAGTGAAATTGAAATTTGAAATCCTCCCCCCAATCCCTAAATTTCTAGACTAAACTACTTAATAATGGAGTTAAAATGAAGAGGAAAGTTCGAGCTCTTACCTGTAGCTGACAAATTACTGAACGGTTTCCTAGAGCAGCTACACCAATGATTTGAAGTTCGAAGGGAAAAAGGGTAAAATTCACTTTCACAATTTACTCCAAATGAAATGGTGAAAATGAATTTAGTTTTTGTCTATTTATAGATTTTTGAAGGTATTTTCACCATTATTTTATTATTTTTCCTCGATATCGGTGTTGCTTGTCATTTTTTGTGCAGTAACATGATATTCACACTAACGGTGATTATTTGTGATGCAAACGAGTTTTATTTTATCTCTTTTTCAGACTCGATAAAAAATAAATGAAAAAGGAACCCCCCTGGAGTAAACTTTTAGCTCTTTTCTGACTCTCGAAAAATGAAAAGATTGCCAAGTACTTGCCATTTTTAACTCGTTAAAGTGAAAGAATTAACGTGATATCAGTATATGTTTACCCTTTTTCGGGTTGATATTTACTATTTACGAAAAAGGAATACCTTGATCGAACATGGTCAAGCGGTTCTCTCGGATATTGTTTTCTACCTTTTTGGATTCGAGGGATGATTTAAAAAAAGGGGACATGATGGAGTTTTATTTTTTGTTTCTTTTTCAAACTCCCTAAACATGAAAAAGACATTGAGTTATCCTTCTACCAGACTCGTTAAAAATTAAACAGTGAAATACTTGTCACCATGACGAGACTGAGTTCCTCCTTCCTAGGGCTCGTTAAAATCGCTAGGATGGATTCATTCGAAGAATGAACTTACAGCTGGCTATCAAAAATAAAGAGGCACTCATTAGCAATAATGGGGGAAAATTGAAAGTGAACATCCTATGTGTATTTTGGGCAGCTTGTCGCTCTTGAACATGACACTTGTCTTTAGTTCGTGTCAAGTTGGGGACATCCTTCATTTGTCACTTTGCCTTTGTGGGTTTGGGAAATCCATTTGCCTCTCATTTTATTACCATTTATGTCATCATTACCTTTGATCCTATTTGATTCAAATGCTGCCACACTCCGGAGTTGTGTCACTGATCTGTTTAAGAGAAGTCCTTTTTATTAAAGTCAAACATCCTATACTTACTTGACCCTCTCTGACACAATCCTAAATCACTGCTATCATCTTGAGATATCCTTTGTTTTGAGTCGATGATGTGGGAATCAACATGGCCCTCCTTCGACGAATCACTTCCTATCGACTTTAGCTCATTATCCAGGAAGATGGTTTAGAAACTCCTTTTCAGTACCTTGAAGCTTGCATGCCTCAATGACAAGTTCTTCATGTTTGATGACAGGTTCACATAATTGGCCTTCGATTGAATTATTCTACAAGTTTTCAAATTCAACACATTTATTCACAATTGTAGATTGTGTTGTTGTACCTTGAGGGCCATCGTCATTATTGGTGGTTTCTCTCATGCCTGTTAGAAGTTCTCATCATTGACTGGTAATCAGGTAGTTTCTACCATGTTCGACATCAACTCATCTATTTGCATGGTTATATTCGTACGTTGGGTAAATTTAGATCTAGACGAATACCTTGGATCACATTTGTTATTATCTAGGCTACGTGGAGTTTTTGAGTATTCATGATTGTACACATGATCCTTTCTATACGGATGGCTGCGACCATACCGTGGATCCATTTCTATGATCTCCTTCAGACGGATGGTTGTGTCCATGCCGTGGGTTCATGAGTTAGTTGATGCCTATTCAAAGATATGTTATTAGGCATATTCATATCAGAGATGTCATATATTTTATTGTGTTTGATTTGGCAGGTTTCCTAGCAGTAATCTGAGTTATTTGCTTTGGTTCGTAAAGCATTTCACCCATCACTCCCCGTTTTGCCTTCATTCTTTAGGGGGCATATGTTACACAATAATTTTTCACCTTTCTCACTTCCCGTCCCCGATCTTGAAATGCCCTGTGACAGGTCATGTGCAGTATATCCATCTTGGAAAAATACATAATGACATCCCCTGAAGAATAAAAGAAAATTTCCTTGAAAGATCATTGGAGAAACTTAGTCAAAAACCTAATTTTCTGGGTCAGCGCACTTCTCTAGTGGCATGCATTGTTAGTGCTAATGGCAGGTTGAAAGTTCTGGCCTAGCATTGTTAGCGCTATTTTTTCTGGGAAAACCGTGCTGATCCCTTTCTGGAAATGTTTCCTCAAAATTGAGGAGAAGCTTCAACTGCTAGAAGCTCTAGGGCGATGAGTTGGTTTTTATTCGGTGGTGATAGGGTCAAGCTCTCTAATTTTAGAGCTTTGATCTTATCAATGGGGGTTTATCCCTTAGAAATTAGACCTTCCTCCTCCTTTCATGGGCTCCTAACCTCTTCTCCCTTCCTATAAATTGATCCCCATCCTTCCACTACTGGTTGGTCATTGTTGGGATGGTCTAATCTTTCATTCCCTTTACACTCCAGTATTGTGATAATGCCTAAGCTATTCGGGAGAAGGAATGCTTCAGAGATTCGGTGAAGGAATCAGACATCACCAAAGGGAGGCCTCCAACATGAAGGTCTGGGTTGTAAGCTCTCTCTTTTATATTCATTAATAAAGCATCTGATGTTTGCTTTCTATATTTGTTAATCATTTTCACAAATAGTATAATGTTACTTGATATGTTATATAGCTGATGTTCATGAATATTATGTATTGGATTATGTTTTTTTTTGCCTCTTTATCTCCTGCAGGTAATCATATGCCACTAGTAGCGAGAATCGAGCTTGAGGGATCTTGGATCAAGGCCACCATCAAAGTGTTAAAGCATAGCATGAGGAAAAGGTAACCCTATCTCCTTTCTTGTCTCATTTTGAATATTAGCTAAGGAAGCTTGAGTTAGAAAGTCTCACAAGTTGCTATACCCAGTCTAGGGCTAAAGAGATCGCCTCTATCTGCAGAGGGGATTTATCTTCACAACACTTGGAATGGGTTTTTTCCAGGTGTGACAATGTTTTTAGTCTAGCCTTGCCATTTTTGTATAGCCATGGTGTTGTGGTGTTCTCATGTTCCATTTTAGCTGGATTACCGGATGGATTCAAAGTTGAGTGTGGTGAATCTCTGAATGATTATAGAACTGGTTCGCTTTTTGCCTCATTTTAAGGCTTAGTAATTCGAGTTTGGATTGCAATAAAGCCTAAGAGGTGGTGGTTTACTATTCATTTCAAGCCTAAGAATCCCGGGTTTGGGATTGTAGTAAAGCCTGGAGAGTATATCTCAGTTTAGGGCCTACCCCTAATTCAGACGATGGGTTTCATTAAAGCTTGAGAGACTAGGAGACAAGAATATTCCCCACAGTTTAGGCGGAGAGAATCCGATGATATCCATGCTTGTATTGGCCTAATGATTGGGGTAGATCACGATAAAGCTAGTATTGAGATGTTTATTAATGATATTGAGGTGGTTTAGCCTTGATATTCCCTGGTTGTTTCTTTCGGTTTAAGTCCCACATTCATGCTTGGAATATGGCACGGGGGTAATTGGCTGAAGTAGATTTGGCTCAACCAATCTATGGTCAGGTGGAACATGGAAGTCCCATATCTGGTTGGTTTTGCATTCAGTAATGAAAAGCTCAATCCTTTTGTATTTGGTATGAAAATGCACTGGTTATTTGGTGGATTTCGTTGATGATATATCCATGGTATTTCCGTTCCTATTATGCTGGTTATAAGCTTTTATTTATAAGTGATGATGTATGGCTCTATCTGTGTTTTTTCCTGTAAATGAATATACAATGTACCTATGGTCAAATAGATTGTATTGCAACTTACGATGTCAAGGAGCAATTCTTCTTAGAGATTATCAGATAAGTATTTGACCCTTATGTTTATTTCTTCTGTTTACACTTGTAGATGCAATGTTTATGACATGTTTGACGAAATTCCTGTCATGTTTGGGTGGGGTCAGATGAGTCCTTGATGATGTGATTGCTTCAATACACTTGTTTTAATGTTATTTACCCTCTCTTGGAGTTACAAGAAGTTTTGGGTAGTGACCTAGGCTTAGGGGCTGAAAAAGTGGCACAAATCTCGGAGCTGTAGGCACAAAATTGATTGTTTGGGCCTTATCCGCTACCCCTACAAGGCTATCCCATGACTATAGGGTCTATAGCCGCTCCCTTAACCTTATAAGCCCGCAACTAAGCATCAGAGGGGTTAATAATCAGGCCCCCCTCAGGGAACAGGGCCTTGGAGGGTTGGGTTACCCCATGGGGATGTCAAGGATGCAGTGTAAGGTGTTGTTTTTGTGTTATTATCGGCTCCACTTCCTTAAGGTCATATAGGAGGTTGAATCTCATATTAGTATCCTCTTGTCACATGTTTACCTCAGTTGGTCAGTTACTTGGGTAGATGTGGGAAGAGGGTGTTACAAGAATATTCCTTCAATATTCTCAGAAATATTCCCTTGTTGGAACCCTGAATCCTAGTTATGAGTGCACGAGGTTTCACCCCTCTGGTTCTGGGTTCCAAATGTTGGTTCCGCTGCACCACACGTTGTTCCAGTCCTCCATTCCACCATATGAGTGATGCAGTTTTAAATATATGGTCCATAACATTAATAGAAAATCCCTCCTTGTTGGACGAGTGGTTGGCAGTTGTTTTTTAGTTATTTTGGTGCTCGGAGGTCACGTGTTCAAACCCCGCAGAACTAAACCGTATGAAATTTTTAATTATAAAAAAATGGTCATTCAATAGATGCCACTTATCTATCAAGTTTGGAGTTTGGGTTTTGGCGGGTCAGCTAAGTTGGTGGCCTGCTAACCCATTACCACCTGTCTTCGCCAAACTTACTTGTGACTGCCAACTTGTCTTTGACTCCACAAAAAATAACCAAGACTACCAACATATCTCTTACTAGTCTCCCTACCATGTTTGGCTAGTGTTGAACAACCAACCATAGGGTACCACGTGGTGCCCTATGATTGGGCCACTTAATATTCCCAGCCATGCACATGTGTCACATCTTGATTGGCTCAGAATATATCGTACTTGCTGACAGGGTTGATGATAGGGCTACCACATGGCAGCCTATTGGAGTGCCCCATAGCATTCTGTAGGCCCTACCTGCACAAAATTTTACTGTTTTAAAAAAACTTAAAATGGCTAAAATTTTATCATACCATGTCGGATTGAGTGTTGTTCACGTCATTGGATTCAGAATGACGAGCTCCAACTAGGTTTCCTTGATATTTGATGACTTTGAATTTTGGCATTTTAGGATCCTCCTGGATAAGATGACCTCATATCATTTTTTTGGGGGTAGTATATGTAGTGGATGCTAACAATTGGGTGGAAATTTTATCTATCAACAAATAATTTCCTTATACCAATTTTCCTCAAAGGTAAGTGTTCCATCTCATTAATGAAATGTTATATAATTCTATTGATTAAGCTTGTATGTTCTTCATGTATGAAATTGCATACATAGTTGTTGCATGGTTTTACATGCATTTTTAAATTTGGAATTCCCATAGAGTTTATTTCCTCTAGACAAACGCTATGCATTTGAAGTTGGACATATATGGGAACATATAATTTGATTCATTTATGGACATTCAATGGCAACATGTTAGATGTCAATATGAAGCAAGGTATTTTAAATAAACCATCAGAGCTTTTAATTTTGAATGTTTTTCAAAGCCTTTGACCAAATTTAAGTGATCGAGGTGGATATTGGTGGCCACCTGTCTATTCTACTCAGACCCCCACCATTTTTTCTTTCGGTTTTTCAGTTTCCTTAATTTGAACACAATTTACTATTTTTGGCAGTTTTTCAGGTCCTGAACATCAGAAGCCGTTTTGAGGCCCTACAAGATATTTTTTTAGAAAATGAGAAAACTTAAGTCTTTGAATGATGTTTTCAGTTGAAAGTGGTATTCCTGGGATAGATATTTCTAAAGAGGTATGTGCATCTCAAAAAAATATCGTATACCAAAGCTACAACCCTAGGAAGTTGATGTATCAATTTACCCCAACGATGCCCACATATTTGGCGATTCATCTCCTAGGGTTAGGTTTTTGGATGTTTATGGTTTTATTTGTTTCTCAATAATAAATAGGCATTTGAGACTCATTTTAGCATAGTTCATAGGCATGTAGCCATCACATATCTTATCATAGATAACCTACCATCACTTGAGCTAGTTTATTTCCATTATGTCTATAAACATATTTCAATTATTTGATATTAATGAAATGGAGTTTTATTCTTGTTGCATCTCTTTTTTTATGTCTATTCCTGTATTTGATTGCATTTCTCCATAATTCCAGTTCAGTGGTATCAAAGTGGTCTACTCTTTCTAGATTTTTCTTTGCATGTCCCCAATGAGATCAAGGTATAAGGAGTTAGGGCTCGATCTGGTTGAACCTTTGCAAGAAAATCCTCACAAAATTCAATGACCTCCCATGGTGGAAGAAAATAAAGATGAGGGAGTAGTAGATCCTATCAAAATATTGCTCTAGGAGGCCCTCGAGAAACAAAGGAACGTGGTGATGGATAACTTTTCCAAGATCCTTCGATAACTACCTACTAGTGACACATATTCATCCAACATCAACTTTGGAGGTGCCACTTCTTTTAAGGTACAAGTTAAATTTTAAATTCCCATATTTGAGGTCCAAATAGATTCATATGCCATATATAGATGGTTGAATATATTAGAAGGATATGTTTTGGTTCAGGACGTTTCCAATTGGGAAAATATTACTTTTTCACTCCTCAAAGTTGCCCCCCATGTCAAGGACTGGTGGGAAACCTGTTAGGTCTCTGTAACAAGCAAGATTGGCAAAGTCCGATCACAGAGTTAACATCATTTCAACCAACTTTGGGATTCTAGGATCTAGCCCTCCTGAATCCGGAGAGGGATCTCTCCAATATGTACAAAGATGGATATTGTCTTTGAAGTTTAGGGTGATGATATTAGGCTAGTTATGAAGGCCAAGGGTTTTGTTTGTTTTTCTTGGATGGTTGAACATAGTTGTTGTCTGAGACGGAAAGATCTATATGCAAATAGGTTCAAAGGTGAGAAGTTGCAAGTAAACAAAATAAGCTTTGATTCTAAAGAAAGATGATGGCAAGTTTTTAATCCATTGGGCTATGGAGTCATAAGAGAATTTAATTGAAGCATCCAGGTTCAAGAGTAATCTATGGGGCAAGTCATCTAGGCCTAAGGATCTCTTTGAAGTTTGATTTATGGAATGGGGTGATACAACAAGAAAGGGAAATGACAGATGAAGAACAAAGAGCAACCCAGGATCTGGTAAGTACTTTGAAACTAGCCAGCCTTTGACCAGGCACTTAAGAAAACATAGAAGAAAACTAGGATCTCGTAAGTACTTTGAAACTATCCAGCCTTTGATACGCTTCTTATAGAAAACAGATTTAAAAAACAAAGGGAAACTTGAAGGCAACCTTTGGAGCAGAAACTAGCGGGCAGGGCTCACCTTTCTCCTCATCTTAGTTCTCCTTTACTTAGTTACTTCCAAGACAATCACCAAGATAACACAGAATGGCCCAAGATCTGATAAGTGCTTTGAAACTAGTCAGCTTTTGACACATCCTAAGGGAAACAGACAAATAGTTGAGCAAGCAAGAAAGGGACTCAGGGCTAACCTTTGATTTCCTCAATTCATTCCTTACACAACATATATGAAAGTAACATTTAAAAACAACATTCAGCAGTGACGAAAAGATGAGGAAACGCCAGCATCTCTGTGCTTAGACTGAATTAAATCATTTCTAAATAACATAATAAAAAGAAAACATTGGGATAAAGAGTTTTCAGCCAGAGAAGGTCACTGGTGTACAACAAACTCTAACACTGTTTAAACTGTTCTTTATAGTAGAAAATGAAACAAATTGAAAACAGAAAATAAAATAACAAGTTACAGTGAGAATAACATCACCATCAGCATAGACCAGGATCCCATAAATCAACTTGTATTGATTGCTTCAAACCGGTTACAATCTTCAAATACAGTGTTTTAATCCATCTCTTTTCACAATCTAACCTATCTGTTACAAGCAGAGCTCCAAGAGCCCATGAAACCACTATTTACAGTCAAGAGTTTTCCACTCAGAAATAGCTACAGCGCTTCAGCAATTATATTGACAACCAACTAATCCAACCCCTCACTCATCTTCTATTGAGGTATTTATAGAAGGATGAGGAGGTGAGATCTAATTAAAAGATCTCAAACACAATCAATGCAGAATTAATGTATTCCTGACCCTGAGAGGTTCGATGAAGAAATTCTACAGGTGTTACATTGCATTAATGTGTTTATACTTAAGAAGTAAGCTCGAAGAGAGCTTATATTGACCTTTGAGGCTCTGCGTACTATTAGGGTTGCTCTGCAGATATTTTGTCGTTGAAATCCGGTGCAGTAATAACTTCTTTGGTTGTTCGAGGCATAATATCTGATCCTGTTCAATAAATTCATCCTCTGTTTGAGCTTTCTGAGGCAATAGGTGGCACTGTGGTGGTTGAGGAATCAATTCGCCTCGAAGTATGGCGGTGGAGGCGATCTGTCTGCCGAACACTTTTAGGTTTTGCTTTAATCCATGTTCGGAGCCGGGGATTAGGCTTTTGATAACCGTCTTAGCCGTAATCCTCGCCAATCTTCTCACAAAACCACTGCTCTGGTTCATTTTATCTTTAATCCGATACTCTTTCTCTGCTCTGATATTGGCGGCCTTCTTCAAGCTTTGCAGGGACGTGCGGCAATCCAAAGCTCATGAAACTTTGTAAATATCCCTGCTCTCCTCCGTGTGATCAATTTCCTGGACAAACCGAGAGGATTGGAGTCGTCACTCTCATCCTTCAGATTTCGTAGAATACGAAGAAAAACCCTTTGAAAACCTGCAAAAAACAAGAAAAATGAGGAAATCCTGCGTTATATGGGCGGACTGCATCGGAGGGCGTGCGGGTGGATGGAGAGATCGGAACCGTTGATCGTATTGCGATCGACGGCCAGGAGCGATTTTGAACAGTCAACGGGAAAATGTGGGCTGTACAATAGAATCAGGAGGATAAAAGAGAGCCGTTGATCCGTAGAGATCAACAGTGGGGATCGATTTTTGAGAGCACCAGGAGAGATTTAACGGGCGTGCGGGTTTATTAAAGAGCGAACGGAAAAAGGCGATGGGGACCGTCGGATGGGAAGGCCCAGATCCGACGGCGGGGAGAAATCCCGCTGCGGGGTCATAAGACAATGTTTAACGCGCGGGGAGAAGGCACGGAACGGTGGTTTGGGGGCGAGGTGGAGAACACGTGTCAGTCGACGCGTGGAATCGCTGGCCGACGGCACAAAACCACCTCCGGACGAAAGGTGGTGCGGGCACATACCGGTGGGAAAGGAAAACAGCGCGGCAGAATAGGGGGAGGGGTCCACCGGCTGACGGGACACTCCGCACCGTTGATCCGTGGGACAGATCAACGGCGGAGTTTTAATATTATTTTCTTCGTTGGAAAAAATAAAACAAACCCGTTTTTGCATTTTACAAAGGTTTTCAATGTTTTTCGGGCCATAAATTATTTCCGAGGTTTAAGCGCCTGGCGGGTTTAGCACGCGGTTCCGGCGTGGGGACATATGGAAGGAGAAACAGAAAGGGGCTTAGCTTGAGGGGCTGAAGCTTAACACATAGAAACGCATGTTTTCTATGGTTTTTAACTGTTTTTTGCAAAAGGAGAAAAGTTTCGATATGTGGAAAAGTGGGTTTTCGACCTTGGGGAATGAGATTAATGGAGGAATATGGGATATAAAAGGGCTTGATGGGGTTCTTTATGGGTGAAAGGAGAGTTGAAGAAATGAGGAAAAAGGAAGAAGGGGAGAAGAAAAAGGAGGAGGATGCAGCAACACTTTGATTAGGATTTTCATGGTATATCAGAGGCAGAGAGGAGGGAGAGTATGTAGAACCAACAGTAGTTTGGACTTTTATCAACAGACTTCAAGTACCAACAATTTTTAGGCCTGAACTTGTTTCTTGAAGGCTGCAAAGAAAATTTAGCCACCAGCTGATATGATTGAAAAATATAGGTGGCTAACAGTGGCTCCACTTGGGGATGGTGCCTTCTTGAAGGTATCAAGAATTCAGACTTGATTTCTCTGGGATGTTGACTGGTGTCTGACCCATCACATGCTCTCACTTTCCTTTTGGAAAAAAATCATGTCAGTTATGAAAGAGAGATGAATCTCATCAATACAGCTTCTACCTACCCCAATCCTACTGATCTAGCATTTTTTCTTCATCAGAGTGCACTTGGATTGGCAAACTCTTAACACAACATTTTATTCTTTTTGAAAGCAGTAAATCTAATCTACTTCTACTCCTTATTTCTCCCTGAACTCAGATTAAACAGTTGAGTTCAGATATTCCTCTACCTATTCTGCTGTTTGTTGGGATTAAACAGTCCAACAAACTTTCATTTTCTAAATTCTACAACAGAAATTTAAAAATAGCCAAGCCAAGATTGAACTGTTTGACTTGCTATGATCTATGGCATAAAGACAAGCTGCACATAGATTATTATTTGCAGAAAAATTTAAATCAAAACAGAAGGCTTAAGATCTGAAAATTTTCTCATTATGGCCTTCTCTCATATTCACAGCTCTGTTCTTTCTTTTCAGTGAGCTATCCTTGCTTCTCTTCTGGTTCGAGTTTTGAGTGAATTAGAACCAGGTCTTTTCTCTCTGACTCAGAAATTGGCGTAGTTTGGAGTCATTTCTTTGGAAACTTTGGTTCATATTTTGAGTTTGTTTGAACCTTCATTTCTACCCTAATCTATCTACTGATAAGCCAAGATTAAACAGTTTGGAAAACTCAAATTTTGCTACCCTATCAGCAGAAAATTGAAAGCTAATTGGCCAAGATTAAACAGTTTGACCAACTAGAAGTGTGTTTCAAGGAGTGGCATTTAAGCTTGCACACTTTTAGATCCATTTCTCTTTTTTGGCATGGGGCCTTGCCTTTCTTGTTTTCATTCCTGCCCTCTTTTCATTTTTTCTTTGTTTTGTTGTATTTTCGAATTTTTCATAACTTTGAATACACATGATGGATGGAGTATTTACAGTGGAAAAAGGCAAAAAGGCTTCAAAACACAGAATAGCTTAAGAAAGGTAATTCTTAAGCATCCTGCCATTGACAGGACCCCCAAACAATTCTGTTACATTCATTTCTTGTAAGAAGAATGCATTGTTTCCAGCTACTGAATGAATGGAGTAAGGGCCAAGCCACATATTGTCAAATTTACCATGCTTTCCCTTGTCTTCCCTCTTTGAGTCCAACTTTAAGACTTTGTCCCCAATTTTAAAATTGCTGGCCTTGGTTCTTCTGTCAAATGTCTTCTTGATATTGTCTTGCTTCTGTAATGCTTTGTTGTACACTTCCTCTCTGGTTTGCTGAAGATGAATGGTCTGATTTATTCTTCTGATTATGTCATCTTCTTGATCTGCAACTCTTGGATCTTCATACGGGGTACAAAGTGTGGGAAAAATTGCATACATTACCATATACAAGGCTGGAAGTGCTGGAAGAGTGACATACCAATGGATTTCTTCAATGTTAATGTAATAAGCCAATAGTGCATGGACCGGCTTTGTGTGCCAAGACTTCTTGTTGTCTTCCAGCGACTTCCTTTATTATGTTCACTAAGCTTTTGTTGGAAGACTCTGCAAGACCATTACATTGAGGGTAATAAGCTGTGGAGTGCCCCAATGTTATTTGATACTTATGACAAAATTCAACCATTTTCTTTGACCCAAATGCTGACCCGCATTATACGCAATAATCTTGGTAGAGACGACCAAATACGGAAAGGATATTGGTTTCTATGAATTTTATGATAACCGAATCATTGGCCAGCCTACAAGGAATGGCTTCTATCCACTTAGTGAAATAGTCTGTGGCGGTAATAATCCACCTATGCTGGGCAGAGGAAGGTGGATGGATTTCTCCTATGAAGTCAAGTCCCCATTGTTGAAAAGGGGCTTCAACAGTAATTGGGTGCAGAGGAAGGGGTAGTAATTTTCTCTTGCTCTCGAACAGTTGGCATTTATGGCAAGTAGTTATCATTTTGTGTACATCAGGAAAAAGAGTGGGCCAATAGAAACCAGCCCTCAAAATTTTGTTGGCTGTTGATTTCCAGTACAAATGGCCTCTGCACTCTCCTTCATGGAATTCCTGCTTAATCTTTTCTACATCAAACTCAGGCAAACATTTAAGCAATATACCACTTGTATTTCTCCAATAAAGACATTTATCAATGATGCAATAGTTTATAGCTTTTAGTTTTAGGAATCTTGCCTTTGTTTTTGATAAACCAGGAGGTGTATTCAGATTAAGCAAAACATAAACAATATCAGTATACCAAGGAGAATTCACAAAATGGTCTTCAATTATGGAAGCTGAGAATTCTTCTTGGTTATCCAAAGCATTAATCATGTTAATATCAAGAACTTCGCAGTTTGATTCATCCATTAATCTAGCTAGACCTTGGCCTTTGATGAGCTTAGTGGGTTTAATCTCTAAATCATATTCAAGAATAACGACAATCCACTTACCTCTCTTACCATCTGGGTCCTGTGTTAGAATGTCTTTTACAACCGAATTTGGGACAAAGGCAATGATGTGTGAGTGAAGGATGTACACTCTGAAGTCTTTTAAAGCCTTAACTAAAGCAAAAGCTTGCTTTTCCATGATGTTATACTTCAAAGGAGCATCCCTCAATGCCTTGCTAAAGAATGCAATGGGCTGCTCTTTTCCTTGTGGATTTTTCTGTAAAAGGACAGCAGCTATGGTATGTTCTGATGCAAATAAGAAGATATAAAAATCCATTGAAAAATCAGGACTTATGAGAACCGGTGTCTTGGTTAACGCTTGTTTTACCAATTCAAAGGATGTCTTTGCTTCTGAGGTCCATTTCACCCCTTGCTCCCTTTTCAACATGTTTGTGACATTCCTAAGGAGCTCAGCCAAGTTGGGGATGAACCTTCTCAAAAAGTTGATCTTTCCGATGAAAGACTGCAACTCTTTGATGTTTCGAGGATGATAGATTTGCAAAATGGCCTCAATCCTCATGGGATCTATCTTTATGCCCTCTTCTGAAATGATATGTCCAAGAAGCTTACCTTCTTGGAGTCCGATAAAGTCTTCTTGGGGTTCAAAGATATCCCGAACTTTCTGCACTTCTCGAAAACTTTCCTCAGATGTTCTAAGTGTTCTTCATCTGTTTTTGAAAACACAGTGACATCATCAAGATAGATAATGATGAAGAAACCCAATTCTTCCGAGAATGCTATGTCCATGGCTCTATGAAAGGTTGCTCCGGCATTCATTAGACCAAAAGGAATTTTCACATACATGAAGGTACCTCGTGGTGTAGTAAAAGCTATCTTTAATTGATCATCAGGGTGGAATAAGACTTGATTATACCCTAAATAGCCATCTAGCAAAGAAATTATTTTAGACCCCACCACCCCTTGTAAAATATGATCCATCTTGGGCAAAGGGTAGTTGTCCTTTAATGAAGCTTTGTTTAAATTTCTAAAGTCTATACAAAGCCTGATTTATCCAGTCTTTTTCCTAACAAACACCAGATTAGATACCCATTCAGAATATCTAATAGGGACAATAATACCAGCATCGTGCATCTTCATGATTTCCTTCTTAACCAATGGCAACTGGACAAGGTTTATTCTGCGCAGTTTCTGTTTGAATGGTTTTTGGTTTTCTTTAAGAGGGATTTTGTGCTGTATTATTTCAGTGTCATAGGACTTAACATCTTCATAACTCCATGCAAAAACATCAGAAAATTATTTGAACAACTCTATGTATTTAAGTTTAATGTGAGCTGGAAAAGTTTTGGACGGTTTGATCATTTTTAGTTTTTCTTCACTGCCTATGTTGCACTCTTCCACTTCAGTTTCTACAGGTTCGAGTTTAGGTTTTTTGGCCACATCATCAAAATCAAGCAGAGTTCTTCTGGGGGGCTAAACCCTTGGGCGAGACTATCATTATCGAGAATCACGGGTTTCTAATTCCTCTGTTTCAGATCTTGCATTTGATTCTGTTCGGTTTCCAAGTTTGATAGTCTGAAGGTTTACATCTACTAGTTGTGGAGACGGTTCTTCTTCATCAAGAAAATTTTCTTCACCGCAGTCTGTATCATAGTCTGAATCTAAACTATGGAGTTCAAACTCATTTCTGAATTGCATGAAGTTTTCTATTTGTTTATCTCCATCGAATACCTGCCAATATTTCTTGTTATCAGGGATAGTTGGTCTGAATTTTATCTGAGAGGTGTCATCATACATCATTGGGCAGGTTCTAGCAGCAAAGGCTAAATTGTGGGCTGCGATGTTTCTTTTTCTTGGGACAAAGGTAAATGTGGACTCCTCAAATGTTTTCAAAAGATCTGTGACATCATTCCTATAGGCCCTAAGTCTGGGGTGATTGGCATTATACTCCCCATTAACTTGCCTAATTATTAATTCAGAATCCCCATATACATCGATTCTCTTGGCACCTAGTTTTTCAAAATTTTTCAAAAGATACAAGCCCAAGAGGAGGGGATTTATATTCTGCTATGTTGGAACTTTGAAAGTTTTAATTTGCATGAGATGCCGTGCAGCCCTTGATTATTTCGGTGTTGATGATCCAGTTTCCACATGCACCGCATTTGTTTTGGTGCATGACCCATCAAAATACATAGTCCAGAGAGGCAGATTTTCAGTTTGAGGAATGGACTTTATATCATTTGGTTCCTCAAGTTGTTCATCGGGTTGAGGACTGTCTCCCTGACTGCCAAGACCTAAGTTCAAAGGATGGATGACTTGCAGTTCAAGATCTGTGTTTAATTTGCTAGGACCTTCAGACACAGTAGACTGTTTTGGCCACTCGGCTTCGTTTTCCTCCTCTTTAATTCCAACCATGGATTCTTTCGAAACAATTTGTTCGGTGAGTGTTTCATTATTGAACATGATAAAATAATCAAGGCTCGTGTTTATAGCATAAAGTGGAGAGTTTTGAGGCCGCTCCTGGCTTGTTACTGTGTACTGCATGTGGGAGTCCCTGTAAAGTCTTCTAGTTTGATTGAAGACAGGGATGGTTGCATAGGCCATGTCCATTTGCATAGTTCCCTGTAACTTAGCCCCCAATATCTTGACAAAAGCATTCCATACTTTGAGGAAAAATACGTTACAACAACATCCATGACTAAACATTTGGCTGGAATCTGGGCTAAGTTAACACAGATATCTTTTATCAATCCTAGGCATTTAACTCTGCTTGAGTCAAAGGAATACAAATCTTTGTAAGGTCTGGTAATTTCCAGACCCAGGCTTTCCATTACAGCTTTTGGCATTAAATTATGGGAAGCGCCTGAGTCATGCATAACATTGTGCAAGATTTTGTCATGAATGTTTAAGCTTACATAAAAGGGAGGGACAGGACCCTCTTGGAACTTTCCTTCAATATTGGACCAAAAATAAGCTCTGGTTGGTCATCATTAAGATTGAGAGTGTCTTCATTATCCTCTAAGTTCAAAGCCTTCAAAATTTTGGACCTATATACATGTCGGGCAGCTAACTCAGCCAAAGGAACAGAGATTTTGATCTTTGAGATTTCCTGTTCTAGGCTGAAAAGGTTTTGATTCTTCAAAGAATTGACTTCAGCCTTGTTTACTGCCACTTTATCAGCAATAACAGCTTGCTGATTTGGTTTATCTACAGTTGAAATAGTTGTTTGACCAGGAGTATTAACCGAGGTGCTAGTACTACTAATGTTTGCACTCTGTTTTTCAATATTTTGAGTGTCTTTCTCCTTACCATTACCAGAATTTACAGCCACCGTTTTGTCTTTTTGTTTGATTGTTTTAGACTTGGTTGCAGTGCTGTTTTGAGAAGGCTTGTCAGAGGTTTTATTATTGGGGGTTTGTTGATTAGACCTACTTCTGAGTTCATATTCCCTTGAAGGCTCTATGACAGCATTTTCCATGTTTTGATAGTAATTCTCATTATCATCTCTTCTGTCATCATAAGGTGTATAAAGACCTTGCTTTTTATTGTAATGAACCTCAAAGTCATCATCATCTACCCCAAATAAGTTTATATCATCTTCCTCTGCTATTTGATCTGTTTGTTCAACCTCACTTAAAAAGTTTTGATGAAAGGGAGGAATGATCTGCTGATCATCTTCCCTGGGTCTGCTAGGGAGGCTGATTTAGTCTAAGATTCTGACTGGTTTTGATTCTGTTTTGAGGAGCATTTTGATTTAGACTGCTTGTGCTCTCTCTAGAATGCTCATTTTCTTCATCATTTCTTCCATCATTCTTTCCATCCTTTGAGCTTGAAGTGGAAGGGGTGGATTCCTCTCTAAAAGACACTTTCTTTTCGGCTTTCATCCTTGCTCTTTTCTCCATAAGGTTCCTCTACGAAGAGCACCTCTTTGCCATGTCTTCAAGGTTGCAAAGACTCTTTCTCTGAGTGAATGTCATGTCTGGATCAAACCCCTCGGGAAATTTGTTTGAGGTGATCCTTGAGGAGGTTTCGGTTCGGGGGGGAGAGTCGTTATACACCTTTGTTGAATCTGGTACAATAAGCTTGTTACACTTCCCCCGGGGTTCCTATGGAGATTGTTATAGTCGACAAGGACTTGGAGAGGGTTTCCTTACTTCCCACTTGTTTAAAAAAGTTTGATGGAAGGCTTGAAGGTCGTTAATACTATGGGGGGTTAAACCTTTAACCATTTTCTCACATCTCCCCCCAAACTTTGAGCAAACAATCTGATCTTGACAGATTCATTATCAATTTCATTTCTGTCAAAGTAGTCATTCATCTTGGCCACATGTTGAGATGCTGTTATGGTATTATTAGCATCATATAATGGAATTTTGGACTGATAGTCCTGTGGAAGATTGACTAATGGTACCGGAAGGACTAAGGGAGCATACCATGCTGCCATGATATGTGGTGGGTTTATAAGTGGAGGTGTGGGTTGAATTGGAGTGGTTTGAATAGTGGATGAAGGATGAACAGAAGTGGATGGAACAGCAGTAGATCTCTGAGCTGACCTGGGGTGAGAGGCACCTAGATTGTGTATGAAATGTAAATCAGGAGGTGTTGATTCTCTATTCCCAAGAGTCTCACTGGTTTCGGGGGATGAAAGGGTAGGCTCAGAATCTAACTGATCTAAATCACCAAATGACCTAGTTCTGAATGGGTTTAATAAGTCAATTTGTGATTCATGAAGAGATGAAAGGTTTTCAGGGATTGAATTGGCTCTTAGGGGTGGTCTGAAGATAGTTGAGGATTGTATCCTAGGAGACTTCCTAAGAATTCTTTCAGGGTTATCAACTATTTCAGGAGGATCTGGGTCAGGATGGGCTCTAGTGTGAATATTTTTAGGAGCCACAATGTTTATGTGATTAGATCCAATCTAAACAAGAAAAGTTCAACCAGATATGACAATCTTTAGACGGTTAACTAATCTTTTTTCTCAATTCGAATCCTGCATTCCTTTAACTGAATTTGAATGATTTTATAATGATAAGGGTTCTTCCCAGTGGAGTCTTAAGGTCTGTTCAAGATGGTGGAGTCGCCAGGTGGAAGGTTCAGAGAGTTTTCAAAGGAGTACACTATCCACCGCAGTGTTTATGAAACATTCCTTTTCAGAGATATCTCAAAACACAACAAACTCTAACCAGAGATTGACTGGGAGGGCATTCACCAGATACGTCACCCCTAAAAGAGGATGAGATCCAGAGGCTACCTGGCCCTTTCCATACTCTGTCTAAGAGTATAGGGTAAAACACATCAAAGACGTAAACAAGATATCAAAATCAATGTTTTACTACCAATCTGAAATGTTTTTGGTATTTTCTGAATTGTTTATATTGTGGTTTAAAATAATGTCCTAACTTTTCCTCAAAACTTAGCTACGGTTATGAAACAAAGACAGTCTATCCTTGTGGCTAAGCTAGCTGATTTTCCAAGGTTAGATAAAAACCCAAAAGAATCCTAGGATTACCTAGTTTGTCACTGATTCAATTGATCTTCATCTTAATTACCATTTTCTTGGTAGTGCTTGGAAAGGCTACTTTATACTCGAGGTTTTATATGAAAATAAAAGGGAAAAAGATGAAAAACTCAAGTCAATCCCGACGAATTACTTGAGAAATGTTAGTTCTGGTGACTGGGCACTCAGCTCAGGCTAGTGTGATGGGACCGGAGATTTTGGGTTAAACTTCCCAGTGATGCTTGAGAAATGTTAGTTCCTGGTGGCTCAGCTGCAAAATAGAACAATTGTCATGGGACCAGAGATTTTGGGTTAACCTCCCCAGCGGAGTCGCCAGAAATGTTAGTTCCTGGTGGCTCAGCTGCAAAATAGAACAATTGTCATGGGACCAGAGATTTTGGGTTAAACTTCCCCAGTGGAGTCGCCAAGGAAATGTTAGTTCTGGTGGCTCGGTATGAAATAGAACAATTGTCATAGGACTGAGATTTTGGGTTAAACTTCCCAGCGGAGTACTTGAGAAATGTTAGTTCTGAGGTGGCTCAGCTGCAAAATAGAACAATTGTCATGGGACCAGAGATTTTGGGTTTAACTTCCCCAGCGGAGTCGCCAGAAATGTTAGGTCTCTGTAACAAGCAATATTGGCAAAGTCCGATCACAGAGTTAACATCATTTCAACCAACTTTGGGATTCTAGGATCTAGCCCTCCTGAATCCGGAGAGGGATCTCTCCAATATGTACAAAGATGGATATTGTCTTTGAAGTTTAGGGTGATGATATTAGGCTAGCTATGAAGGCCAAGGGTTTTGTTTGGTTTTCTTGGATGATTGAACATAGTTGCTATCTGAGACGGAAAGATCTATATGCAAATAGGTTCAAAGG
>JAXQQM020077032.1:0-24693 GCA_034641835.2 Pinus albicaulis
TAAATATAACTACAAAATAATGAAAACCAATTCATCTAATCTATGGAATCAAATAATGAAAATGAAATTCAACTAACCTATGAAATCAAGTAACGAAAAGAAAGAAAAAAAATTCAAAAGAAAATATAGCGCGCACAATCACACTTGCAGGAATTGAAATTTTATTCTAAGAAATCATTTCAAACCATGTAAAGAAAAACAACTAAGGTACGTTCAATCACTTCAACATCCAATATGATATTGAGATGATTATACAGGAAACCGATTATACTTTAGTCTTTAAATTTGTGAAAGCAATTAAAGCATGCAAAGGGAAAACTCAATAATTGCATAAGTTAGGTATTCAAGCATTCAGTTTAGAAATATGATAAAATCATCTTCTTGAAAAGATCCTTAAGAACACCCAATAATACAATTGAATGAGGATCTAAAAAGCAATGTAAAAGCATGTAAAAGTAAAGCTCAATGATTGTATAGGTTTAACATTCAATCACCCAACTTGGAACACCTTCTTAGCCTGATCTTTTAGGAACATTCAATTATACAATGAATTGATAGTTTGATTAAAGAAAGTAAATAACAGAACATGAAAGGAAACTAAATAACTATGAGCTCTATTGCCTCAAACTTAATCCAATTTGAAAACAGATAAATCTATCCATTTGAAATATTTTTAGAAAAGAAAATATTACACAGTCATTCTAAAACTAATACTAAGAAAGAAAATAAAATTTAATCTATAAAAGCAAGTAAATCTCACACATTTTAGGTAGCTGATCTAAAAGTATGAGAGATGGTAAATCGATATGATCCATATGTAAGCAAAACCAAGTAAAAATGAAGGAACATTCATGAGTAAGGTGCCACAATCTAATTCTGTATTCAAAGATTGAGCATAAATCCAATTTTACACATGATTTGATAGGAGACATCTTCCCTTATTTATACAAAAAGATGAGAAGCTATATCATTAATGAGAGTCCATGAATCTCTCCCTATATCTATAGAGTTACAATCCAAATAGGAAGTGATAAGGCACATGTCTTCTTAGAGTTACAATACAAATAGTAAATTGGACACGTATCCTTATGATCCCATGATCTTCTCCATTAAAATTCGAATTTGGCCTTAGGAGGCCACATAAGAGCCTTTTGGAAGCTTCTTTTTGACCTACACATGGAAAAAAACTCATTCCACTTGTTAGGTATAAGTATGTGCATATTATTTTCTAATTTTTAACCATAAATTCACTTAAAAATACTAGGAATTATTAAAGTTTGGAAAAACATAAATGTAACCCAATAGTGGTAATGGTAAGGTAAATGTAATGAAATGGAGGTGGAGTGAAGGTGATAATATGGAAATTGTTGGAACAGGGTCTCCTACAAGCTGCAAAATTGGTCCATTTTGAATACTTTTGATTAGATTTAGTCTAGCGCAGGGGTTTTGGGGTGGGTCAATGCCCCGAAAGCATTGTTATGGGTAAAAGGGTAAACCAGGGGTCCAAAAGCCATGGGTTGCAGACCATAGGAAAGTCTAGGCTAGATTATTATAAATAGAGGAACATTTTGTATTGTAAGGTAGAGAAATGAAGAGACATTGATGCGAATTATGGTTTAAGTTGTCTGTTTGGGTTTTTGGGGAACAGACTCCTACTGGTTGTGTGCGTGGAGATCCAAGTCCAGTTGTGTGCAGACCCTGCTGCTGTGTGTGTAGGCTGGGAAGGGAATTGTATGAAGGAATTGAGGAATCGATGAATAAGGAAGGTTGATTAAGAACTAAATTTGTGAGTACTCTTTGTGTGAATCATTGATAATTACTGCATTGTGCATTTTCTGTATTTAAGCTGCGAAGATCTGTGTAAGCGTGTTTTCTATATCTAGATATGTTCTGTTCTGTTCATGCAATAATGTGCGACTATCATAAAAGCATATAATTATAGATCTAGTGCACGTGGATGCGAATAGAGACCTACTTGGCCCTGCGCAGAACAGCGTGATCCAGGTATCACAGGGCCAAACACAACTCTGCTTGCCTTACCTATGTTGAACCCTTAGTTAAACAGGGGGGTGAATCAGTTTAACACATTCATGGACTTTTTAAACTTTCCTTTAACCTTATTTACACCTTCATTTCATGATCAACTTAATACATAATGTAATAAAAAACTTAATATGTGAGAAACAAGTATTATGCAGATTAGATAAACCATATAACCACATAAACATCATGCACATAGAAAACAGATATAAGTGGAAACCCAAAAGGGAGAAAACCACATCTTATTATTGTTGTGATGCAAAGGCAAGCTCCAAATCCCTCTCACCACTGATTTTCTGTAGGCTTCAACCCACAAGAGGCTACTACCTCAATTCTGCAAGCTACAACTTGCAAGGAAGCTCCAACTCCCATCTATTTTCTGCAGGCTACAACCTACAGGAGGCTCCTACCTCAGCCAGCTACAACTAACATCTATTAAGCTACAACTTGATATTGAAGCACCAACTTCCTCACTCTTTCATAAAAAAACACATGCTGATTTACTTGGATATCAGGTCTGTTATGTTCCTTCTTCATTGCTGTCCACTAGCCTTCATATCTGCCTTATATCATCTCTGAATCTTCACAGCTTGTCTATCTACTCCTCCTTCTTCTTACCCTCTTTGCCTCATTTCTCCATTCTTTAACCTCTTTATGCAAATATATGTGATATCATTTATAGAGTTCACCTCATGACTGTTTGTATTCCATATGGAATTCAAAGTGAATAGGTATGACTCTTTGCCTTCCACCTTCTCGTTTTCTTTTTCATCTCGTTCAAAAGAATATAGTAATATGTACATATTTCAGTTTTACGGTGGAGTTTTTTTTGCCTACGGAGACCTGCCATTGCATCACAAACAATATAAAATTAAATAAAAATTTACATTTTCAGTTACAATAAGTATTTCAATTCAACCAATTCAGTTCTTGGCTTGTTGTGCGTTTGTCTTTTCTGCTGCTCTCATGTAACACTTCTACATACTCTCCTGCTTTTTATGCATGTACCCCTGTTTTTTTTTTCTCAAATATGGTAGTTTAAATTAATGCTGAAGCTTTTCCATCAAAGATTAAAATCTCTGTTATAACTTAATAATGCAAATTCACTTGCAGATCCATTAACATGCCCCTCTTGGAAAATTAACAAAATGCAGAATTTACTTCTCTTTTCCTTAAAGACCTGTGCTTATAAACCATAAACTCACTTTATGAAATGGAAACAATACCTGTCTTTGGAATAAAATCCAATAATCACACTTCGGCCAACACTTTCATTTATGTTCTCCAAAACTTTATTAACAATACCTGTCTTTGGAATAAAATCCAATAATTAGGTGGCACCTCTGATACCACCTGATGCAGGTCACCCCTGCCAAACCCACATACTTTATCATCTAATGCATATGAAATGCACACACCCATTTTACTTTCTAAACTGGGCAAATTTAAATTACTGTGGAAGCTTCTCTTTCAACATTTGGGGTTTAAACTTTATAGTAAACCCTCCTCACAAAATTGAAATCAACATTTCATCCACGCATTATATACCCAAATACAATGGTCAACATGCTCTCATTAATCCGAATACTATTTGGACCCACATTTCCTTAAGATATATATATCGACCTCATTAGCATTCATGCTCTACATGAAGTATTGCCTTGACTTAACTCAGGGTGCCAACACATATTAATATCCATATTTAATATATCAATTCCTTTGAAAATTCAAACATAACTAGTTATTCAGGCCCACTCTTATATATATCGACCATATTAGCGATGGTCACATTACTTCACACTTTCGCAGAGTTTCATCAACCAACTTTTATGCATTTCAAACTTTATTAAATCTTGACTTTGATTTAATACAAAACCCAACAAACAATGAGGTCCGCTCAGTCCCACAGCTTGGTTAACATACCTTACCTATCGTTCATGCAACTTGACTTATAATCCTACGGTCATCTACTCGCGTGATCCAACAATACTTTGGGCACACATCCGACGGATATCGCGCAATTTAACTGCACTCTCTTTAACCTTTCAAAATCGCGCGATAAAAATGGTTTTTGAAAACCACTCTTTGCCACGCGTCACATGAAGAACAATATTGCGTTCAAAAAGTGAAAACAACTTACCATTCGAAAGGCCACGCGATACCGCCAGTTCTTTCTTGTCAAAACCACCCTTGCTTCTCGTGGTTAAATTTCATTTCATAATTCCCCCTTCCTTTAACTCTGTTCCATTAACTCGCCTTTACTTCCATTTCTGCACCGATTCCGCTTCATTTTCATGAACGACCAGATCTACGAACCCTCTACGCCTTCTTCTGCTGTGATATAAACCATCGACCATTCGACTTTATACACCAAATCTTCCATTTTAACTTTACTTTCTCGGGTTCTATACTCTACCTTCAATGCTAAGATCGGCTTCAAGAATATAATTCCTTATCAACAGGGGTTAAACAACAACTTTGCGTCTTATGAAGCTCCTTTCGAATCCATATTCCTCTGCGCTTATGGCTTTCCTTCGCCTTCAATCGAACCAGCACTGCATCATTTCCACGGTTCAATTGCTCCATTTATAATCCACAGCTTCCATTATTGATAAGGTCTCATATATTCGGATATTGAACGTTGTGTTTACATTCACGATTAGATGGTCTCTGGATATGAACCATCACTCATAAAATACCCTGCAGGCATATGTTACAACAGGAATATTCTCCTTGCTTCGATTCTATTAGATTGAATGTAGAATTAAAAGCCACATATCTCAAAAGGTGTTGACACAGGATGCAATTCATAATACCCTACCATGGTATTGTCATGTAATCTATCAACGGCGTGCAGAAACACCATTAACCCCAATTCCAATATTTACCACACTATTCCTTACATAGTTGCTTATGAAGTTCAAAGCCCATTCACACGATTTATGGTTCCACTTCTTCTTGCGTTAATTTTTGTTCATCAATGTTGTTGTACCTTTGCTCCATCCTTTCTGAGTTCGCTTCAATCAACCATCGATTCTATATTCTCTTATCCAAATCTTGACCTGGAATTGTTATTCAATTGGATGTAATTTTTATACATATAATCTAGTTTCAGCATTTCATCAATCCACCAATGCTTGGCTATTTTAGTTTGAACGTTATTCAAATTCCCTTCTGCATCATCGATCCTTGTAGTGATCGATGACTGCAATTTCCTTTAATCTTCTTCAGAAATGCATATTAACCTGTAATTAACATCGATTTACTCAATCAAAGCACAATCTCATATTCAAGCCTGTCTTCCACACTTATATCTATTTCTTAATTAAAAACAATTTTTATTGGCTTGATTTTTAATCTATGGCCCTTTCTAACTCACTGCTTCTTTGCTGCCTCTGCTTCCTGTCTAATGCTCTCTCTACTGCCTTTGCTTCTTCCTAGTTTCTAAGCTGCCTCTTTTTGTTGCCCTCGCTGCCTCTGCTCCTTGTCTATCTCCTTTTCCTTATTGCTGGATCTTCTTTGTGATAATTCAGGTGCAACTCCTTTCTTCTCCTTTCTTCTTGTTTTCCATGAATGACAATATTTCCAATAGTCTCCCCCTTTGGCATTGATGGCAATACTCTTCTTTTGCTTTCTTTTCCTCCCCCTTTGACATCAATGGAAAAGGATTGAAAATTTCCTAGTGTGCTTTCTATCTCTTCATTTCCTCTCTCTGAGTTGTGTTTAGACCTTCTTCTTTTGACTTTGTACCATGCTGCTCCAAACTAGTGTACAAGAGT
Source organism: Pinus albicaulis (assembly GCA_034641835.2). Lineage (NCBI taxonomy): Eukaryota > Viridiplantae > Streptophyta > Pinopsida > Pinales > Pinaceae > Pinus > Pinus albicaulis. The sequence continues at coordinate 5,820 of JAXQQM020077032.1, forward strand.
TGTTGGGAGAACACTTTGAGAATCATTGAACTTGTATGTATATACACTTTAAGTTGATATCATCCCAAAGCTCAGAATTCTTGCACTTGTATAAAGATGAAAGTGATGATAAGGACACTTCATAGAACACATTGTACTAGACTCATATAATCAGAGATGCATCATTGGAATAAAACTAAAGTACTGAGAATGGTCCATACGTCATATAAAGTCTGCCCCAAATATACTTCAGTCCATATTATGATATTCATCTAAGACACATATCTGTAGTACACATCTATTCAAATATGACAATGCCAATATATCTTTTATAGATGTGGTTCACCTTTACTTCCTGTTGGTGGTGATATGAGCTTTTTTTCTAACAAGGATATCACACTTAATAGCTGAAAGGTCCTTGTTACTGATGTGAAAAATGAATCAAACCAGAGCTTACAACTTATTGTTAGATTAGACAATATCTTTAAGTCTGAGAGACCAAACGACTTTACTGCTTGTACAATGTACTTTCAAAACAAACCCTTAAGGTTAGATACATTCAATGTATTAGCTAGTATCACTTATCAACTATGCAATTTTATTTATGACATAAGGGGGTATGTATGTCAATGATCAACCTCTTTTCAATGGTGACATAGCAGAAATTTCTTTCTATTGAAGTAGGCTTTAGATGTAACATTAACAGAATCTTGAGCTTCAAATGTAATATCAACACAACTAGTCCTTCATACTTCAGATACTTTAACTATTCTATCATGATGATCTTCCGCAAAAACATATTCAAGATGTTTAGTTGAAATCTCAGCAAACAGACTTCACACGGTGTTATGAATGATCTTAAGAGAGAGGCCTTGAAGATATATATGTACTGCCTTCAGGAAGGCATGCAGTTATATATAGAAATAGATACTACTTCAATGCTCAATATAATGCTTCAAATGTAAACAAAATAATGATCCTTTAGCACTGTTATTGACCTTTCATGCTTTATTAATGCAGATAACACTGGGAATACTACCTTGATGTACTTCTGATCTTGAGGACCTGTACCATACCACTGCTTTATTGAGGACACTTGGTATTCTGCTTATAGGCAGACTGTATGATCCAAATACCAATTGATACTACTTTGATAAACCATGCAGAGATTTCACTTCAGCTCGCACATGAACCCATAGTTAAGACAACCTTCATAGTTTCTACTATTGAGCTTTCCATTGTTCACACCAACAATCATCAATATACTAAATTTAATCTTGGCATCATTAACCATTTGCTGATTCTATCATTCTGGTTTAAAAGAATGTCACTGCATTTTCCTTTCTAGGACTGCTCCAGAATCATTGCTGTTTTATATTCAATTCAACTATTCTAACATAATGATCTTCGGGAAGATATCTTCAATTTCTATACTAGGAATCTTCATGGGCAGATGACTCAGAGATTTATCACTCACTTAACTGCATTCCTCCAAGGGGACTTTTCATAGATGAATGATGTAATGATATAATGATGATAGGCACTTCTCTTACTCATCCTTCTTAATGTGATTCATTTTTAATTCTAGCAGTATGTTGCACAATGTGATCATCCTTTATGGGTCTTTCCAGTTCTGTAGCTCGAAAAATAATTTTTTTGATTTTAACCATTCATCACTTAATGTGCTGAAGTCTTCTTAGCTTACATGTTCATGGCTGAAGTTCCCTCTATCATCATGGCTGCTTGCTGCCTTCTCCCCTTCCATCAACCTGTTGGCTATTGTGTGCTTTAGGTATTCTTCTTCCTCTATAGTTCTCTGTTAGAGAAATTGTCCTTTCCCTTCCTGACCTTTTAGCTGTTGTTATTTCATGGAGCTCTTCTTAGACTACTTTTGTGGGGACTATTTATGAACTGCTCTCCCCCTGGGATGTTGCTTCATATCTATCACTGGTTGGATATTTGTGTTGCTTCCTAGAGAAGCTTCCCCTGAGACTATGATGGATTCATTATGTTATTGAGGCAACAGGCTCCCCCATTCTCTTTTTCTTCCATACTTTATTGGGGTTCTTCATAATGCCTGCACTTCTTTTTGATTCATAGTTTTTTTTTATTTGATTAGATTCCATCATCTGTCTAGAGTTCTTTAATGTATATGGCAGTTTACAATTTTTTGCTTTGTGACCAAGCTTGAGGCATACATAACATCTTATTTTACCAAGGTACGTTTGAGCTGATGTATAATATTTTATGCTCCCTTTTGAACATAATTTACATTCAACAAGTTTATGTCCAAAATTATTGCATGCATAACAGTAGCCATGGAAATGATTTATGTACATGGCAAGTGGTTGTTCTTTCCATTTGTTTGCTTGAGGTAGTCCTCTCATTTGCTGCATATTTTGCTGGTTAAAGTTGATATGCCTTATCTTACAATGTGCTGCAATATGTCTTGGTTTATGACAAGAGAAAAATGTGATATTTTTCATAGGAGGAAAGAACCTCCTTTGACATCTTCCGAATTTGTTCAAGTCATCCTTATGAGCATATGAGCCTTTAGCAGTTGATTGTTTCATCCTCTCATTCTCTGTCCTTTCATATTGCTGCTTGTTTCTGTTTGTTTCTTTACAAATCATGTTCTTGCTGGCTTCTACTTCTGTAGGAATCTTTTGAGTTGCTTCATTATCCTTTTCAGCTTTTACAAAAATGATATTCTTGTTATCTTCTACCTTGGACTTACTTGTTTCTCCTTCATAGCCTATCCCAGTCTTTATGAGAGGAGACCTTTGAGCATTTAGAATTTGGTCTAACTGTCCAAAGCTTTTCATTTGTGGAATATTCATAATTAGTTCAATTTGGGCCTTTTCTGATTTCATCCTTAGGCTTACCACCTCTTCTTCCAATCTTCCACATTCCAAACTTTTCCCTCTCATTTGTTACATTAGAGTGTCTTCTACTTTCCTTGCTTCTTCAAGTTGTGCCTTCAAGCCAACAATTTCTTCCTTATCTTCATATTCTCTCTCATCACATATTTGCACCAATGTCTTAAGGTATTTGTTTTCATTCTCCAATCTTTCTATTTCAATCAAGGCTGTGTCAAGTTTGGCTTTTTCCTTAACTGTAATTTCTTCATGGTACTCACATCCATTCACCCTAGCAGGTATCTCATTTGATTGACCTTTTTCCTTTTGAAAGGAATTTTTCTTCTTCTTTTGGTTTATCTTCTCCTTCTTGATAATGCAGCCCCTACTGTCTACTTCATGCATGAAATGCAATCTATCCCAGATTTATTTTGCAGAGGTTAGATCCATTATTAAATCAAAATCCTTGTTATGAAGACTGTTATAGATCACACATTTTGCCTTGGCATTCCACTATTGTTTTTGCAATGAGGGAGAGTCTATGCAGTAACCATCACATACAAGTTTCCATACCTCAGGTTCATAAGCCATTAAATCCGTTTTAACCTTATCTCTCCATTCAGGAAAGTTTGTTGTATTTAGCACGGGTACATTTTGATAGTCCATGACTCAACCAGATCTCCTTCAAGCTATTTGGCTTACCAAAAGAACCTGCTCTGATACCAATTGTTGAAACCTTAGTTAAAATGAGAGGGGGGGTGAATCAGTTTAACACATTCATGGACTTTTAAAACTTTCATTTAAACTTATTTACGCCTTCATTTCAAGATCAACTTATTACATAATGTAACCGTAATCTTAATATGTGAGCAACAAGTATTAAGTAGATTAGATAAACCATATCAACAAATAAACATCATGCACATAGACAACAGATATAAGTGGAAACCCAAAAGGGAGAAACCCACATCTTATTATTGTTGTGATGCAAAGGCAAGCTCCAACTCCCTCTCACGACTGATTTTCTGTAGGCTCCAACCCATAGGAGGCTACTACCTCAATTCAACAAGCTACAACTTGCAAGGAAGCTCCAACTCCCATCTATTTTCTATAGGCTACAACCTATAGGAGGCTCCTACCTCAGCCAGCTACAAATGACATCTATCAAGCTACAACTTGATATGGAAGCACCAACTTCCTCACTCTTTCATAAAAAAAAACACATGCTGATTTACCTGGATATCAGCTTTGTTCTCTTCCTTCTTCACTGCTGTCCACCAGCCTTCATATCTGCCTTATAACATCTCCGAATCTTCACAACTTCTCTATCTACTCCTCCTTCTTCTTACCCTCTCTGCCTCATTTCTCCATTATCTAACCTCTTTATGCATATCTATGTGATATCATTTATAGAGTTCACCTCATGACTGTTTGTATTCCACAGGGAATTTGAAGTGAATATGTATGACTCTTTGCCTTCCACCTTCTCGTTTTCTTTTTCATCTTGTTCAAAAGAATATAGTAATATGTACATATTTCAGTTTTACAATGGAGTTTTGTTTACCTATGGAGACCTGCCATTGCATCACAAACAATATAAAATTAAATAAAACTTTACATTTTCAGTTACAATAATTATTTCAATTCAACCCATTCAGTTCTTGGCTCACTGTGCGTTTGTCTTTTCTGCTGCTGTCATGTAACAATTTTGCATACTCTCCTGCTTTCTATGCATGTACCCCTGTTTTTTTTTCATCAAATCTGGTAGTTTAAATTAATGCTGAAGATTTTCCATCAAAGATTAAAATCTTTGTTATAACTTAATAATGAAAATTCACTTGTGGATCGATTAACATGCCTCTCTTGGAAAATTAACAAAATACGGAATTTACTTCTCTTTTCCTTAAACACCTGTGCTTATAAACCATAAACTCACTTTATGAAATGGAAACAATACCTATCTTTGGAAAAAAATCCAATAATCACACTTCGGCCAACACTTTCATTTATGTTTTCCACAACTTTATTAACAATACCTGTCTTTGGAATAAAATCCAATAATCAGGTGGCACCTCTGATACCACCTGATGCAGGTCACCCCTACCAAACCCACATCCTTTATCATCTAATGCATATGAAATGCACACACCCATTTTACTTTTTGAAATGGGCAAATTTAAATTAATGTGGAAGATTCTCTTTCAACACTTGGGGTTTAAACTTTATAATAAAACCTCCTCACGAAATTGAAATCAACATTTCGTCCATGCATTATATACCCAAATAAAATGGTCAACATGCTCTCATTAATCCAAATACTTTTCGGACCCACATTTCCTTAAGATATATATATCGACCTCATTAGCATTCATGCTCTACATGAAGTATCACTTTGACTTAACTCAGGGTGCCAACACATATTAATATCCATATTTAATATATCAATTCCTTTGAAAATTCAAACATAACTAGTTATTCGTGCCCACACTTATATATATTGACCATATTAGCAATGGCCACATTACTTCACACTTTCACAAAGTTTCATCAACCAACTTTATGAATTTCAAACTTTATTAAATCTCGACTTTGATTTAATACAAAACCCAACAAAAAATGAGGTCCGCTCGGTCCCACATCTTGGTTAACATACCTTACCTATCGTTCATGCAACTTGACTTATAATCCCATGGTCAATCTACTCTCGCACTCCAACAATACTTTGGGCGCACATCCAACGGATATCACCCAATTTAACTGTGCTCTCTTTAACCTCTCAAAATTGCGCGATAAAAATGGTTTTTGAAAACCACTCTTTGCCACGCGTCACATGAAGAATGATATCACGTTAAAAAAGTGAAAACAGCTTACCACCCGATACCACCAGTTTGATTTTGAAAACCGCCCTTGCTGCTCATGGTTCCGTTTCATTTCATAATTCTGCCTTCCTTTAACTATGTTCCATTAACTCGACTTTACTTCCATTTCTGCACTGATTTTGCTTCATCTTCATGAACGAACAGATCTACGGACCCTCTATGCCTTCTTCTGCTGTGATATAAACCATCGACCAGTCGGCTTTATACAAAAAACCTTCCATTTTAACTTTACTTGCTCGGGTTCTATACTCTACCTTCAACGCTGAGATCGACTTCAGGAATATAATTCCTTATCAACATGGTTTAAACAACAACTCTGCGTCTTATGAAGCTCCATTTGAATCCATATTCCTCTGTGCTTATGGCTTTCCTTAGCCTTCAATCAAACCATCACTCCATCGCTTTCAAGCTCGATTGCTCCATTTATAATCCCGCTTCCATTCTTGATAAGGTCTCATATATTCAGATATTGAACGCTGTGTTTACATTCATGATTTCAGATGGTCTCTGGATATGAACCAGCACTCATAGAATACCCTATAGGCATATGTTACAACATGAATATTCTCCTTGCTTCGATTCTATTAGATTGAATGTAGAATTCAAAGCCACATATCTCAAAAGGCGTTGACACAGGATTCAATTCATAATAACCTACCACGATATTGTCATTTAATCTTTCAATGGCGTGTAGAAACACCATTAACCCCAATTCCAATATTTTACCACACTGTTCCTTACACAGTTTCTTAAGAAGTTCAAAGCCCATTCACACAATTTATGGTTCCACTTCTTCTTACGTTAATTTATGTTCATCGATGTTGTTGTACCTTTGCTCCATCCTATCTAAGTTCGCTTCAATCAACCATCGATTCTGTATTCTCTTATCCCAATCCTGACCTAGAATTGTTATTCAATCGGATGTACTTTTTATACATACAATCTAGTTTCAACATTTCATCAATCCACCAATGCTTGGCTATTTTAGTTTGAACGTTATTCAAATTCCCTTCTGCATCATCGATCCTTGTAGTGATCGATGACTGTAATTTCCTTTAATCTTCTTCAGAAATTCATATTAACCCTGTAATTAACATCGATTTACTCAATCAAAGCACAATCTCATATTCAAGCCTGTCTTCCGCACTTATATCTATTTCTTAATTAAAAACAATTGTTACTGGCCTGATTTTCAATCTATGGCCCTTTCTAACTCACTGCTTCTTTGTTGTCTCTGCTTCCTGTCTAATGCTCTCTCTGCTGCCTCTGCTTCTTCCTGGTGTCTAAGATACCTCTTTTTGCTTCCCTTGCTGCCTCTGCTCCTTGTCTATCTCCTTTTCCTTATTGCTGGCTCTTCTTTGTGATAGTTCAGGTGCGGCTCCTTTGTTCTTCTTTCTTCTCCTTTGCCATCAATGACAATATTTCCAAAAACCTATCCTTTCTCAGGGTGTAGAAACCTGGTTCTAGCACCCACCCATACTACTTCGGGTGAGACTTTGACCTGTGCAAGTAGGTCATTGCTGAAAGGGCTAGTAGTATAGGGGTTTGTTGGCAAACCTTGCACACCGAACCTGGGTTAGGATCCCTCGAGCCAACAGAAATATAATGAAAATGTAATGGAAGTAAATGAAAATTTCAAGGCCAAACATACCCCCCAAATGAAGCTATAGCACGTCCTCATGCAATCTATTACATTAATTCTTTTTGATCCTTGAGATTTGCCTTAACTTTGCATGATATCATTTGATAACTTCATACTTCTGCAAAGCGTTTTTTCTTTTCTTTTCTTGTTGAATTGCAACATGGTTGGTTCTTGTGTTACAACCATATTTTGTTGTTGCATTCAATTTCGATCTTTGAACTTTGAATAATGATAATTTTATTATTGTTGCAAAGTATATTTCTGTTGGATTGCATCATGTTTGGTTCTTGTGTGACAACCATGATTGTGTTTGTATCCAATTATCTTTTGAGTACTTTTGAAAAGCCATTGTATCCTCATAATAATAATGTAATAGTTAATAGCTTTTGAAAGTATGTGGACTTTTGAATGTGATATGAATGTGGAAAAATGTGAATATGAATGTACCCCCCCCCCCCAACTGATGATATTGGAAATTTTATGAAATGAGGAAAATAAGTGTTTTTCCAAAAATTATCATTCTAGCTTTTCAAGGAATTCTATGGTAAAAAGTTAGAAAATGACATACCTTAACTGTTAGGTCCCTATATTACCAATTTAGTCCCTTATTGTTATTAGTGTAGCCCCCTTATTGTTATTTTTGTACCCCTATAACCCCAATATTGTTATTATTGTGCCCTTACATTATTATTGTTAGGTCGGGTAGGATTATATTGTGACCCCATGGACTCCTATATATAGAAGGAGGTTTTGTCATTTGTATCATCCAAGAATTGTTCATTTATGTAATGTAACATAGGTTGCCCCCTCGAAGTGGTTTATTTATAAGGTGTCGATCTCTCTTTTCTTCTATTTTTAGAGCTTGTTTCATAACTTTGGTATCAGAGCTTTGATTCTAGGGTTTCTCTGCTCCAAACAGGTTATCGTGAATTTTCGCTATAATATTTTTTCTACTAAGGTTAGTGAAATTTGTTTGTACGGTCTGAAAAACCATATGTATAAGGAACACATTTCAGTTTTCGCAGTATTTTTGAAGCCTTAATGCAGGATTAGGGTTTTTTCGGCTAGAATTTCAACCTAAAATAGGTCATCGTGGAATTTTCGCTATGATTTTTTTTTATATGAAGTTGTAGAAACTAAAATTTTACGTCGAAGCCAAAATCTGAGAATCTCATGTAAATTTCATATCTTGTTTAAATATTTTTCGAGTGGTATATGATCGTAGATTTAAGATTGGCTGGGCTCTAAATTTCATCTCAAAGAGAGAGAGAATTTGTGAGTGGGTAAAACATTATAACTTCTACGTCTCGAGCATCGAGATTGGGATTAAAAGAGCTACAATTACACGGAAATTGCATGGAACATTGCATATATTGCATATTAATTTAGCTAGATATGTACTTGGAAAGTCGTACAAGTTCTCTCTAATGAACCAGTCCAGAATTAGGTCATTGTGGGAGATTGGACACAACTTTGTCTTGGAGAATCCAAATCAGGTCAGACCTGTGGCATTTGAAAGACGCTTCAGAGAGCTACTACAGAGCTGAATTTCAGATATTTAATATCCTAAATCACGACACAATTAAGTTTCAATATAGAGCTCCTCAAAAGCAAGAAAAAAGGTGTGTATTTTTAAATTTTAGTATTTGAAAAATGATTTGAATTTATTCAAAGGAATATTAAGAAATTATTAGTATTGGGTTCTAAAATCCCTAAAAGAATAATCCAACACCCATTAAGCCTTCAAAAGGCTCTATTATGACTCATGAAGATGAAGAAACACAACATGAGATATCAAAATTACAAGAGCAAGTGCACCAAATTTCGCTATCGCAAAGAGAAAGAAAAAATGAAATGGAAGTTTTGAAGAAAGGCGTGTAAACGAAGATGGATGGTTTGAAGAAAGGCATGGAAGCTAAGATGAATGGTTTGAAAGCTAAGATGGATGGCATGGAAGTGGGCATGGAAGCTAAGATGGATGGCATGGAAGCTAAGATAGATGACATGAAAGCTAAGATCGATGAAAAAATGAAAGACAACATGGAAAATATGAATAATGATCTAAAAGTAGACATCAAAGGTTTGGAAAAGTTGATACAAGAAATGTTTCCTAATGGTGAAAATATAGTAGAGGAAATTCATGATGTGAACAAAATAAATATTAATCGTGATTTCATAAACTCTAATGTTGGATGGAAGAACCACCATGTTTCAAAGATGGATATGAGGAAGTTTGATGGCAAGGATCCTGTAACATGGATACTACATATGGAGCAATATTTTGATCTCAATAATGTGCAAAACACACAAAAGGTACGCATTGCAACTTTACATTTAGAACAAAATACATTTGTATGGTATCGATGGCTTTTCTCCTGTAAAAAAATTGTCACTTGGTTAATTTTTACGGAGGAAATGATAGCACATTATGAGGATACAAAAAGCAACACCTTCTTTAGCCAATTGATAAATCTCAAACAAAAAGGTTTAGTGGTGGAGCACATTGAAGACTTCCAAAAATTGAATATAAGGGTAATTGATATTCTAGAGGAACACATGATTGATGTCTTCATAGGGACTTTAAAGGATAACATCCAATATGAATTTCGCATTTGGGAACCTGATTCATTAGAAAAGGAATTCAGGTTGGCAAGAAAAATTTAATGTAAAATTATGGCGACAAGGAAGCCTACCACTCACATATATAAATATAAAAGTGTGGCTACTCCTATACTTCCACAACCTACAACGTTGACACCACAAGAATTGGAAGAAAAAAGAGCAAAAGGGCTTTGCTACAGTGGTGATAGAAAATACACTAAAGGTAATAAGTGTGCTGAGAAGAAATTATTTTACATAGATTGTGAAGAGGAAGAAGAAAATGAACAAGAATCTTCAAAAGAAGAGGATATACACCAGGAACCAACCCTAGAAGAGGAAGAAATGAGTCCAAACATATCGTGCAAATTGTTGTGGGGAATTACCACTCCTCAAACTCTCAAGATAGAAGGACATATCAAGAAGAAAAAGGTAATAGTGTTGATTGATTCGGGTAGTACCCAGAATTTTATTCATTGTAAGGTAGCCAAAGAATTGAATTGTTTCCTATACCCAGCACCATAATGTCAAGTGATGGTTGCAAATGGAGGAACTATAAATTGCTTTGGAAGATGCCATAATATTAAGATAACCATGGGGGAATATGTATTGAATAGTCCAATGCTTTCCATTCCTATGGGAGGTGCTGATGTTGTACTAGGAGTGCAATGGTTATAATCTTTGGGGACGGTAGAATTTAATTTTCAAGAACTTTTCTTGAATTTTTTTTAGAAGGAAAGGAAGTCGAATTACAGTGTATTGCAGGGAATCCGAGAAAGATGATAAGCTCTAATGTCATGAAAAAGCTTTTGAAGAAAGAATAATGAGGCGTAATTGCAAAATTATGCTCACTAGAAGTTCCAACATCAAAATCATCTATTTCTGTAGATCTCCAAAAAGTCTTGGAAAATCATTCCAAGGTGTTTGAAACTCCCAAAGGACTCCCACCTATTCATGATCATGATCATGCTATTCATTTGATTCCAGGAAGTGTTCCTCCAAACATCAGGAATTATAGATATCCTTATGTTCAAAAGAGCGAAATTGAACGTATGATTCCAAAATTTTAGAGGCTGGTATAATTCAACCTAGTCAAAGTTCTGTCTCTGCTCTAGTATTATTGGTGCACAAGAGGGATGGATCATGGTGCATGTGTTCGGATTATAGGGAGCTCAATAAGATCACCATTAAATATAAATTTCCCATTCCTGTGATTGATGAATTATTGGATGAATTACATGGAGAAATTTATTTTACCAAGTTGGATCTTCGTTCAGGATATCATCAAATTAGAATGAAGACTGAAGATATTCCAAAAACATCATTTTGAACTCATGAGGGTCATTATGAATTTTTGGTCATGCCTTTTGGCCTTACCAATGCACCTTCTACATTTCAAGGGTTGATGAATTCCATTTTCAAACCCTTCCTTAGAAAATTTGTGCTAGTATTTTTTGATGATATACTAATCTACAGCAGGTCTTGGAAGGATCATATTGAACATGTTGACAGGGTGCTCAAACTATTGCAGGAGAAACAATTATATGCAAAAACATCCAAATGTTTCTTTGTAGTACAAGAGGTGGAATATCTGGGTCATATTGTATCTCATGAGGGTGTTAAAGTAGACCCTAACAAAATTAAAGCCATTAAGGAATGGAAAGTCCCCACAACCATAAAGAAGTTGAGAGGATTTCTCGGGTTAACAGGGTATTATCGCAAGTTTGTTAAGAATTATGGGAGAATAGCAGCACCTCTAACAACATTATTGAAGAAAGATGCATTTTCATGGACTCCTGAAGCAACTAAGGCCTTTGAACATCTTGAAGAGGCAATGTGCCTAGCACCGGTCTTAGCTATGCCAGACTTCACAAAACCATTTATTGTGGAATGTGATGCCTCAAGAAATGGAATTGGTGTTGTTTTGATGCAAGAAGGAAGATCCATTTCTTTTGAAAGCTGTCCAATCAAAGGAAAGTATTTACAAAAAGCTATTTATGAGAAGGAAATGTTAGCAATACTACATGCACTAAAGAAATGGCAAACTTACATAATGGGAAGACACTTCAAGGTAAAAAATGATCACGATAGTCTTAAACACTTTTTGGAACAAAGGCTATCTTCAGAAGAGCAACAAAAATGGGTCACAAATATGTTGGGTTATGACTTTGAAATAATATACAAAAAATGTAAGCTAAATGTTGTTGCAGATGCACTCTCAAGAAATAATGAAGAGGTGGAAGAATTTCTTTGTGCCATTTCTATTATCCAATTAGATTGGATAATCGAAGCAAGGGATGAATGGAAGAATGAAAAAGAAGTGTGGAACTCTCATTCAAAAGTTGCAGTAAGATCCTAGTACATCTGATACATTTATTTGGAAAAATGATTCCTTATGGTACAAATATCAGTTATATATTTGTAATAATTCCCAACTAAAACAAAATATTCTTTTGGAATTGGACACTTCTCCTTTAGGAGGACACTCAGGATTTTTAAAAATTTACCATAGGGTGAAGAAAGAATTTTTTTGGGATGGCCTTAAATATGATATTCAGAAGTTTGTGGTAGAATGTTTGGTTTTCCAGCAAAATAAACATGAGACAATTAAGAGTCTGGTTCTTCTACAACCTTTATCCATTCCAAGTCAATGTTGGGAGGATATTTCAATGGATTTTATCACAGGTTTACCTAAGTCCAAAGGAAGGAAATTGTCATCATAGTTGTAGTTGATAAAATTCTTCAGTGTGTTTCTTGTGCATTATCTCATCCATTTAAAGCAAGTACAGTTGCTACTACATTTATGGACACAATTTAAAAGCTACATGGAAGCCCAAGGGTTATTGTGAGCAACAGAGATCCCATTTTTACTGGAAATTTTTGGACGGAGTTATTTTCTTGTTTGGGTACTCAATTAGCTCATAGCTCATCTTATCATCCTCAATCTGATGGTCAAACTGAGATAGTAAATAAATGTTTGAAGGATATCTTCGTTGTTTTGTATTTGATAAACAAACACAATGGGTCAAGTGGTTACCTCTCGCTGAATGGTGGTATAACACTTCCTTCCATACTGCAGCAAAAATGACCCCATTTATGGCACTTTATGGATATCATCCACTATCCATCACATCATATTTAAGAGAAAATTCTAAGGTTCAAGCAGTGGAAGATCACATCGAGCATCAACAAGAAGTTCTCCAACTCTTAAAGGATAATCTAAATTTGGCACAAAATCGAATGAAACAACAGGCATATCAACATCACAGCGAGAGAAGTTTTGATGCTTAAATTTGGTATTTACAGCCTCTAATATACAAAATGCCCTCGAGCAAACTAAGAAGGATAATAAATTATAGCACAAAGTACTTTGGTCCTTAAAGGTCATTACCAAAATATTGATACTATGGCATACAGAATTGAACTTCACTGCATCTTAGCAGTGTATCTAGTTTTCCATGTTCCATGCTTAAAAAGTTCTAGTGAAAATATTTCAGTTCAAACAATATTTAAGAATTTTATGAAAGGAAAAGAAAATCATATTGAATTTAGGCAGTCTTAGAAACAAGAACTGAAACAACTATGAAATCGATCGTTTTAGTATCTCATCAAGTGGAAGCGTTACCCAGAAGATTCTACATGGGAGGATGAATTTTTTTAAGAAGCTTCAGAACTACTCAAGCATTGAGACAACCTTTTTGAAGGAGGGGCATGTTCTGGGTCCACATATTACTGGTTAGTCCCTTATTGTTATTAGTGTAGCCCCCTTATTGTTATTGTTGTACCCCTGTAACCCCAATATTGTTATTATTGTGCCCTTACATTGTTATTGTTAGGTCAGCTAGGATTATATTGTGGGCCCATGGACTCCTATATATAGAAGGAGGTTTTGATCATTTGTATCATCCAAGAATTTTTCACTAATGTAATGTATTGGAGGTTTCCCCCTCGAAGTCGCTGATTTCTAAGGCATTGATCTCTCTTTTCTTCTATTTTTGGAGTTGGTTTCATAACATTAACTTACCCTTTGGAAATGGATGAGTTGCATGTGTGGTGGTTGCAAAATTATGATCATAATCTTCTTCATGTGGTTGTACAAGTTATGGATAAAATAGTTAAAATGACCTTTTATTGCTTCTACTAAAACTGCTGAATTTGCTGCAAAATGATGTTGATTCTGCAGTTGTCCTTTGATTCTACAGCTGCCATCTGATTATGTAGTTGCCATATAATTTTGTTGCTGCCCTCTAATTCTACTACTATCATCTAATTATGTTGCTATCATATGATTCTACAGATGCCATCTAATTCTATTGTTGTCATCTGATTCTACAACTGCCATATGATTTTGCAGCTGCAGAATGGTGCTGATCTGTTGTAGCTGCATATCTTCTTCATTTGCTTCAAAATGCTGAAAATGATAGTTTTCATGTCTTAAAAACTCATTGGCATAATTCCTATTATGTGAATAGATGATCTGATGTCTAACATAGCAGGAAATTGTTGACTTAGTGGCCATTAATGGATGCCACTAGTCAACTTGAGAACTCTTGCCATTGACGACAATGAGAGTCAAGATGCCCAAACACATCTTGCTAGGTATGAATAATTTTTCTGTTGTCGAGTACCTAGAAGATCCAATGAACAAGGGACATTAATGTATTCCCATTGCTTGTCAGCAAGAAGACTTGCCATTAAGGAATGCAAGCCTCAAGGTGTTTTTGCAAGGATTTTAGACTCAAAGGACTATGGACTCAATAATTTACATTGATGCAAGGTTTATTTGCGAAATGAAAAGGATAGGAGAAGGAAAATGGAAATGGAAGATAACAACGGTAAATGAAAATGGGAAATAAGCATGTAAGTGATCTTCTGGATTTTATTTGTGGGTTAGGAGTAGATAAAATGTAATGGAAAGTGTATGTGAATAAAGGAAAATGAACAATTGACTCTTGCTGGGAAAATAATTGTGGCTTGCTTTGAATTGCTTGGTTGGATTTATAATTCAAAAGGGAGGAAATGTAATGGTCTTGATGGATATAGACATGGAATTTTTCTTATGTTTCTCATGTAATTGGTTCTTTTAAGACCAATTGTGCGCGCAATTGGTTTCCTTCAATGATGATTCGAACATCCCAAACCTGCAAAAAAACTTGACATAAAGAGCATAAGTGTTTTAAAAAAGAAATGGCCAATTCCATTCTGACTCTTACGCAAAAATTTGAATTTCAAATGAAACAGATTAAGGAAAATCAAAAGTGTTATATTCAATCCAATTCATGATATTCATAACAATCCATTTTTAAGAAATAACCATGAAAAATCAATCAACTCCCTGTTTTCGGATGACTTCATGCAATGTGCTCAGTAATATGATTGGCATCACAAAGATTTGCTTTGTTCTGCAAGTTAAAGCTTTATAGAAAAATAAACAACAATAATATTATAATTTTTAATGCCAAATAACCTTCCAATTGTTCTGCAAGTCACTCTCAAATTGAATCATCATCTGTGCTGCAATTTTTTTTTTTTAATTTAATATTTTAATTTATTTATTATTATTATTATTTTTTAAATTAATTAATTAAATCTTTTTTTTTTGAGAAAAAACATTTTGATAAATTATACAAGCAATTCCTATCACCAAAGTCCAAAAAGAAAAAAAAAACAAGCGCCATTTGATTTTTTCTTATGGAGAAGAAATATGTTATGTATCTGCCTGTACCTACTTCTGCTCTTACACAACCATATAAGAAGCTTTATTTTCATAGCCCACAATTGGGAAAAAGTAGAACAATGTTTTATTCAAACTACTATGTAATCTCAATCCGTTGAAAACTACTATCTAATCTCACTTTGTTGAAGAAAACCTCATACAAATGGGTTAAGGTACTCATCAACAATGGTGTATTTCACAACTAACTATTCTCCATTCCATTAGCTCCAATTTTAAAATTTGTTTGATCCCCTTGCAAAAAAATAGAGTGAATGATTTCTATGATCACGTGCCATGTGGAAATAGACTTTGATTTCAATTCAAATTTTTATTCCCGGAGAATGTCGTTTTGAACTATTCACTGTTTTTTAGAAAACTCTTTCTCCACACAATCTGCAAAACGAAGCTTCGAAGAACACTGGATTTCTCCCAAATGGTTATGAAATCTAGAAAATCGCTCTCGCACAACCTAATTCACCCCATTCCTGAAAAAACCCTAGTTGGCTCAGAAAGCGCGTTGCAAAATCATGTGTTTTATCAGTTACACATTTCTGGAAATCACTTTTGCAGCAAAATCAATTGCTGCTAAATGTGGTTTCCTTTAGTTTCCAGGGTCAATACTGGCATAGGTATGGTGCAATAATTCATGCAGTAGAAAGAAAGCAAGTCGAGACCAGTTGGTTGGGGTTCAAGGAATTCATAGATTGAAGATCGAACTGTCTAAAAAAAAATTGAAATGGAGATTCTCCTGGGAAATCCGTTCTTCACCATGATCCAACTAATCACTGTCTCGAAAGAAGGAATCAGAGGAGAGGGAGGATGTCTGAGCATTTTAAATTACTTAGAGCAGAGTGTGCCACCTAATATCAACAAAACCAGGAATCATAGCTTGTCTTTTGCAGCTTGTGTTATCTCAGATGCGTGAAGAGTACTTTCAGGCTGTTTATTTTTTTTGTTTTGTGTGTGTGTTTTTTTATAGAATTTATTAATATTGTGATGGTAATCCACCATGAAACAGATTTCTTTGTTGTGACATTCCCAACCGAGGCTAAACTTTCTATTCAGCCTGCAACATTACGGGGTTGTTACCTCGAGTTGTTGGAGTTCACCATTCCATCGAGCTTCACTTAGCCATGCATTCATAACAATATTCAAGCTATGGAATTTCACATACTTATACTTCACTTAGGAGCTATGGATATATATATATATATATATATATATATATATATATATATATATATATATATATATATATATATATGTTTTGCTCAATTTAATAACTACTTTAAAATGTACATTTATGGCAAAACAATTTATTAATAAGTAAAATGAATTTGACAAATTTTATTTTGGTTTTTTATTTTTTATTTTATTTTAAAATTTAAATTTTATTGAAAGATCAAATTAATTTAAATCAAATGATGAAAAAAAAAAATTTAGCTGCATAATTGCATTCTGTAGCTAAATAATTTTTTTTTAGATTTTATGATATAATAACAAAAAAAAATTTCCTTTTTTGATCCTCCAAGTCACACGAAGTGCAGAAGGAGAGCATACTCAAGATTTTCTTTTATTTTGTTAGCATAGTCAAGATTTTATCAATTGTTTTCTATGTAAATTTTGCAAAAATAAAATGAAAAGGATTGATTTCATACCTTAAATTATCACTCATGATCTTCGCCTGTGTTATTTGTTCTCAATAATTTGTTTTATTGCAAATATTTCCTACCAAGGGTTAGTAGATGGGTGGTTCTTACTGCACCAAAAAACATCAAATTTATCCTAAAAGCAAGTAAATCTCACATATTTTAGGTAGCAGATCTAAAAGTATGACAGATGGTAAATCGAGATGCTCCATATGTAAGAAAAACCAAGTCAAAATGAAGGAAAATTCATGAGTAAGGTGCCACAATCTAATTTTGTATTCAAAGCTTGAGCATAACTCCAATTTCACACATGATTTGATAGGAGAAATCTTCCCCTATTTATACAAAGAGATGAGAAACTATCTCATTAACGAGAGTCCATGAATCTCTCCCTATATCTCTAGAGTTACAATCCAAATAGGAAGTGATAAGGCACATGTATTCTTAGAGTTACAATAAAAATAGGAAATGATACACATATCCTTATGATCCCATGATCTTCTCCATCCAAATTCGAATTTGGCCTTAGGAGGCCACATAAGAGTCTTTTGGAAGCTTCTTTTTGACCTACACATGGCAACAAACTCATTCCACTTGTTAGGTGTAACTATGTGCATATTATTTTACAATTTTTAACCATAAATTCACTTAAGAATACTAGGAATTAATAAAGTTTGGAAAAACATAAATGTAACTCAATAGTGGTAATGGTAAGGTAAATGTAATGAAATGGAGGTGGAGTGAAGGTGATAATATGGAAATATAAGTGAAAATGTAATGAAAGTAAATGACAATTTCAAGGCCCAACATACCCCCCAAATGAAGCTATTGCATGTCCTCATGCAATCTATTACATTAATTCTTTTTTATCCTTGAGCTTTGGCTTAACTTTGCATGATATCATTCGACAACTTCATACTTCTGCAAAGTGTTTTTTTTTTCTTTTCTTGTTGAATTGCAACATGGTTGGTTCTTGTGTTACAACCACATTTTGTTGTTGCATTCAATTTTGATCTTTGAACTTTGCATAATGATAATTTTATTATTGTTGTAAAGTATATTTCTATTGGATTGCATCATGGTTGGTTCTTGTGTGACAACCATGATTGTGTTTGTATCGAATTATCTTTTGAGTACTTTTGAAAAGCCATTGTATGATCATAATAATAATATAAAAGTTAATATCTTTTGAAATTATGTGGGATTTTGAATGTGATATGAATGTGGAAAAATGTGAATATGAATGTACCCCTCCCCAACTGATGTTACTGGCAATTTTATGAAATGAGGAAAATAAGTGTTTTTCCAAAAATTATCATTCTATCTTTTCAAGGAATTCTATGGTAAAAAGTTATAAAATGACATACCTTAACTTACCCTTTGGAAATGGATGAGTTGCATGTGTGGCGGTTGCAAAATTTTGATCATAATCTTCTTCATGTGGCTGTACAAGTTATGGATAAAAGAGTCAAAATGAATTTTTATTGCTTCTACTAAAACTGTTGAATTTGCTGCAAAATGATGTTAATTCTGAAACTGTCCTATGATTCTGC
>JAXQQM020082256.1:0-19204 GCA_034641835.2 Pinus albicaulis
GTTCACCCAAAAAAAATCCTAGTCGACAATTATAAGCAAACATAGAACCATGTAAATATAATGGGTCGGTCCGGGTTAGTCTATAATAGCAAACAGAGAACCATGCAATTATAAGCAAACAGAGAAAGAAGAAAGTTAATTGAGACTATAATAGGATTTTATTCACAGTCAAACAATACACATAAATTATATACCCAGTGAGTAGAACATACGCGAACACAGCAGGAGCGACAGGGACAGAAAACACACGAAAAATGAAACTGGTAAACCACCAAACTTCGTGGGTGATTTATTTATAGAAAATAGTTCAGTCAAACTCTTTTAAAAGTAAAAGTTCGGCCGAACTTTTGTTACCGGTTTTCCAATCTCCGGCAAAAATTCTGTTTTCTCGTGCCGTCAGTGTGTCGTCAGTCTAAACGGAATCAAGAGTTCGGCCGAACTATTGCCGAAAAAAATTTCCTACCCCCGATTCTCACAAAAGTGTAACCCATCTTCACGTTTCTGCCCTTAAGTTGAGAGGGGCTTCAACAAGTGAACATGGGAGGGATTTTAGGAGCTTAAGAAATATTAATTAAGACTTTTCAATGACCCATGCCCCAACCCCATGGGGTTTTAGCCCACTAACTAGGGGTACAAACTTCAAACATGAATATCTCTCAAACCGTGAAGAATTACATGATGTGCCATATATCAACGGAAACATCTCGACAAGTGGAAGCCATCAAAAGAATTATTGACGCAGAATGTATTAATTGGGTAGGTAAAAATTCCCATGCAATATTGGGTTAGCCCCTAGTGCTGCTTGGGTTGACATCAATGACAACTGCTGATCAACAATCTCCCCCTTTGGCATTGATGGCAACACAAGTACTCCCCCTACGATCATGACACCTCTTCCTACAACAGTCTCTCCCCCTTTGACATCAATGGCAAAGGGTAACTCCCCGTGAAACACAACCATCCTGCAGACCTGTACACACTTCTACTCCCCCTGACACACAACCGTCCTGCAAACTTGTAATCTACTTCCACTCCCCCTTTATATTATGAAAAAAGGAAAATCTAATGAGAACTTGGGAGAATCCCAAGCTTCTGGCGAAGATATTCCAATGTTGGTAAATATTTAATATGTGATTCTTTTGGTGCTGCTTGGAATCTTGCTACTCGTCCAACTGCTTGCATAAAATTTGGTCGGGAGGTAGTTACATATAGAAGACTACTAATCATAGATCTGTACAACCTTTAAACCACATCCTTAGATGAGTAGTCTATGCTCAGTTTGCAACCTATTACCATTGGAGTAAGGATGGGTTTGCAATCTTCCATTTTAAATTTCTTGAGCATTTCCTTGATGTACTTGGCTTGACATATAAATATTCCTTTCTCTTGCTGAGATATTTGAAGCCCTAAGAAGTATGTCAGCTCACCAAGTAAAGGCATCTCGAAATCACTTTGCACCTTTGTAGCAAAATTCTTACTTAGTCGATCATCATTGCTACCAATTATTGTATCATCCTCTTTAGCTATTAGACATGCTTTAGTTGCTTCATCCAGAACATATATGTCATTTGGAGCTTGACTTGCTGTAGCCACAATTTCACCATACACGCCTTTCCTGATTTCACATTTCGTGGAGTTGAATAGTATTGTGTGTCCTTGATCACACATTTGTCCAACACTAAGTAGATTGTGATTCATGTTTTCAACCAATAGAACATTATTGGCTAGAGAATCTTTTCTTCCGAGAGTGATAGTACCTGATCCTATAACATTTGAAGATCCATCATTTCCAAAGGACACGATTCCATCCTTCTTCTCTTTCAGAGATACAAATTTATTTCTATCTCCAGTCATATGCGTTGAGCAACCGCTATCAACATACCACACATCTTTGTTCTTTTGAGCCTTGAAAGCGAGAGCACAATTATCATTCTTCTTCTTCTTCCATGTTCATTTGTTCTGTGGCTTCAAAGATTCTTCTGCAGGATTTTCAAGTCTGCAGTCTTTGGCTATGTGTCCAAAGTTTCGACATTTGTAACATTCAATATTATTTCTTAAATGTTCAAATCTATTGATGTTTCGTTGAGCCCTGAGAGGTTCATATTTGAAAAATCTCCTAGAATTGTATTCGTTCCTAGGGTACGTGCGACATTCTACAACTTTATGAACAAATTTTCCACATGAATAAAAATAGCCATAAAAAAATATGTTGGTACCTGGATGGAAATTTTCCTCGAGGAATTGTCTTCCAAGGCTGTTCTTGCAAATCTTGTCCAATGAAGTCTACATGCATGTCAGATCTCATAGGTTCGTTGTATTTTGTTGTGGAAGGTCCTGCTTCTTCTTCTTTGTAACTGATGCCAGTTTTTTCATTGTAAGATCCTTGATTTTTGATGAGTTCTTCCAATGCCCTTGAGTTGTTGGCATAGTTTTGGATAGTTTTTCCTTTCTTCACTTCCTCACGTAGCAAGACTACTTCGGCTTCTAATTCTTCCCTTTCTTGGTTGCTTTCTTCTAACTTCTTTTGAAGTGACTCTTCAATGCATTTGTGCTCTTCAACTTCAATTTGGAGACCTTGAACTTGTTCTTCAAGAGTATTGGAACGGATCTTCTCCGCCTTGAGATCTTTTATAAGCTTGATTGCTTCCTCATAAAATTCTTCTATGGTCGATCCTTCTTCTTCGTTGTTTGATACCTCTTTTTTATTGTGCTTTGGTTTATTGTGCTTGGCCATAAACAATACTCTCTCATTGGCTTCTGCTTCACTGTCATTGTCTTCATCAGATGATGAGCTATCTTCTTTAGAGAGAAAGTTCCTTTTGGATCCTTGCTTGTTGAATTTCTTAAAGCCTTTCTTTCCTTTTGAGTTGCCATTACTTTTGTTTGGACATTTTGCGGCAAAATGCCCAACCTCATTATAGCTGAAACATATCAATGGAAGGTTACCTTTGAATTGTCCCTTATCAATTTTTAGTTTTCTCGTGAAGTAAGCATATTCTTCATCTGAAAGACCTTCTTCATCATCTCCCTTTTCTTCACACTTGCAGGTGCATGTCTTTTCAATTGAAGGTTGTTTATCCTTATTGGTTTTCTTAGATGCAATGAACATAGTTTCTAGATGTGAAGTACCCTCTTCTTCATCAAGTCTCATTTCATATGCTATGAGAACTCCATGTAATTCCTCTTTGCTGAGTTTGTCCAGATTTGCACTATATTCTAAGACCGATACCTTTGGGTTGAATCTCCCTGGTAATGTTCTAAGAATCTTCTGTATAATAGTCTTCTCATCAACTGGCCCTCCCAATCCTTCTAGAGTATTGGATATTTCATCAATGTATTGGAAGTATGCAGCAATGTTGCAATCTTCTTTCATTCTGAGTTGCTCAAATTTTGCTCTATAGATTTGAATCTTTGCTTCTTTGACATTTGAGTCATCTGCATATATATTCTCAAGTTTTTCCCATACATTTTTTGCAGTTTTACAACCCAACACCTTATGATAAGTAGATTCAATAAGTCCACTGATAATAATATTCTTTTCTTTTTCATCATTTACCAAATTCTTCTTACCTTGTTCATCCATAGTTGATGTAAATCCATTTTGAACAGTGTCCCATACTTCGTAACCTTGCACCAAGATATAGACCTCCATTCTTCCTTTCCAGAGTGCATAATTATGTTCATTGAATAGAGGTACACCATTCTTGGTATGCTCCATGACCTCCTTTCAACTATTAAACTACTATTGAAGGAACCAAGCTCTAATACCAATTGTTGGAAATAGAGAGAGGGGGGCGTGAATCAGTATTCCTTTCAATTAGAGCATTAGTTAATCTTCAATTATTATCAGTGTTTGTACAATGATAGAAGAAAACAAGAGGAACACAAATTCACATAGTTTTTAAGGTGGAAACCCACTTTGGGATAAAAACCACCTAATTCTTTTCTAATAATTCTTTAATATTCAACTCCAATTGAAAATAAAGCTCCAACTTCCTAGAATCTAGAAAAGAATTCTACTCCAGCTCCCACTGGATGGATGCTCCAACATCCGAGATTCTTTAGTAGTAAATTGAATGGATGCCCCAACACCCAATGAGCTACAACTCACCCTAGCACCACCCTACCACCCTATAGAAGAATAAAAGAAGAATGAACTCACGTACCAGGGAAAATGGTCCACTTTACAATGATATAGAATGATGTAGAAGAAGAAGATATACTAGACCATAACCCTAGCTTTGACACAACCACCTAATGATGATCCTAGACCTCCCAACACTACCTCTTCAACCCTTGGTAGATAGATACTAGTACAATTTGTACAATAATGTATTTACAATGACTAAGTATAATGATACCTTTACAATGATTGTATGCAGTGCTGCCCACTTGAAGACTACATATGACGAAATTCTTGCTGCTGTTATGCACCTTGGTTTCTTCTCTTGTCATGCTACCGTCTGTTGCATCTTGCTTTGCTTTTCTGCCATAGAAATTCTGGTCCTTTGCAACCCTTGACAACACATGATCTAGCTTTTTCTTGCCTTCTAGGAGCTCGATATTGAATCTAGCGTATCTCTGTTATTTCAGATCCTTAATATATGATTTTCAGTCATGTAGTATTCCTTTGATTCATATTTCCAATGCCATAGGTCTGACCCAATTTGGATTCTTCAAGAGAGAGTTATACCCAATCTCTCACAATGCCCTAATTATGGAATATTTCAGTAGAGCGCACTTGTACGGCGTGCCACGTGTCATTTTTTCTTTATTTGGCTCTCAAATTGATAGAAAAAAAATTGCATACTATGCACTATCTCCCACTTTTTACAGAATTCCAATCCGATACTCAGAGGTCATTTCTTTGAGATGAATTTCAGGAGCCTACAAAAACCCTGACTTCCAGAGAACATATCTCCAAAAATATTGTGCACCTTGATCTGAAATTTTTACAGAAGCTTCCTCATGATTTCGGCTTCACCTCATAAAAATTTCAGCTTCTAAACCTTTGTAGAAAATAATTTAGAGTGAGAATTCCAAGATGATCTGTTTCAGATGGCCGAATCCCTTGCCTAAGGAGGAAATGAATATCAGAATTTATATAAATGCTTAAGTTGAGAGGGGCTTCAACAAGTGAACGTGGGAGGGATTTTAGGAGCTTAAAAAATATTAATTATGACTTTTCAATGACCCATGCCCGAACCCCATGGGATTTTAGCCCACTAACTGGGGGTACAAACTTCGAACACAAATATCTCTCAAACCGTGAAGAATTACATGACGTGCCATATATCAACAGAAACATCTCGACAAGTAGAAACCATCAAAAGAATTATTGACCTAGAATATATTAATTTGGTAGGTCAAAATTCCCATGCAATATTGGTTTAGCACCTGTTGCTGCTGGGGTTGACATCAATTACAACCGATGATCAACAGTACAATCATGCTTAAACTATGTGATTGAAATTTTTTTTCTAAAGAGTAGTGGCATTTTGATTTGGAACACTTTCAGAAATATTCATTTTTTGTGGGGATTTCTTTTCCTTTTTACACCCTCTTTTTCCTTTTTATTTTTTTATTTCTTTTTTCTATTCTTGGGAAATGCTTTGAATATTGAAATATATACACAATATGAAAATCCATCATCAATGCATAGAGTTCCCTATCTAGGATTTGATTTTCGTACCCAAGACCCATGCATGTTGATGCAGAGTGTTGGATTCAATGCAAATAATTACTGCACTAGCCAAGTGATCTTGTCCTCAGCTATAGATCTAAATGTGTCACATGATCACCACCAAAAAATGCACACAAATTCCCTTCCGATGAGGAATGCCAACTCATACAAATCAACATGAAATATATATCACAAACAAAATGGAAAGGGACCCTCACTTATAATAATCATGACATTAAATGAATACACAGATTATTATACCATCACACACGTATCTTTTCCTCTGGGAGAGTTTGACCTTGTCCAAGAAATATGACCTTGAAACCAAAATGGCTCTCAATCTATCACAAATTAAAATAGCAAAATGACTCTCTAACTCTCCAATCTCTAGCTAGCTTCACCCTCAAGGATGGACCAATATATAGTATATAACTACTCACAGGGATTCCAAGGAGGTTGAATGTATATGTTTTGGGTGAAGAGAATTTAGGAGGATTTGATAATAATATACCCAAGCCAACTCAAAGAGATAAGAGAATGTGGCTTCGAATTGATATCTTAGGGAAATTAAGCCTTTAGAACATGAGGGAGGTTTGCATGGACTTACTTAAGAAATATCAACTCCAATCACTATGACTAAGGGTTATCCATGGGACTATAAGGCTATAACTTCTTTGTAAAATACTAGGTACGACTATAGACAAAATTAGTTCAAAATAAAGGTCCCCTAATGTGTGAGGTGGGAAGAGTAATTAATGGCTGAAATGCAATGCAATAAATATCATAGGTCAAAATGGGAGGAAGGAGATAAAGTAGGAATCACGCTGAGAAGAATCCAAATTTTGAAGTCTCATATCTCCTAATAATATCCACAAGGAAGTCATACTCATGCTTAGTCATAAAGAGATACTAAAAATGAAATGATAGGACATGGAGAGAAAAATACACAACGGATACATGCAACTCATCAAACATATGATAGCCACCATAAAATATATTGTGGATCTATGGATTAGGAATATGGACACATAACAGACAGGAAGTTTCCTAAAGTACTCCTCCAAGAACATAATGAATACATAACTCCAATGCAAACTAGGAAGGGTGACATATAAGAAGAGCAAAATTAACTAGTCATTTTCATTGACCAACGAGGATGAAAACAAAGAAAAAGTTATCTCTGTGTTTTCCAAGATTAAATGAGCATAAAAAGGATACTCAGGAAGATCGTCCTAGAGGAATGAATTGTATAAAGGTAGAAGCTAGTTATGGTCTGATGGAACCACTCAAAGTATAATAAGGAAAAAACATTGGAAAATGAGACCACTCATCACAGTGGTTCCTCTAGAAAAGGTAAAACACCAAGTGAAAGTGATTGATAGGACAAGCAAAGGATGGAGATGTAATGATAAAACCAAGTATCATCATGCATAAATAGGCTAATCTAATGTGGAAATGAAAAGGAATAAAGTGTTAAATCCTCCCCGGGTGAGACATGAAATATGATAATGAAGAGGCCATGAGGGTTAGATTCTAGGTCATGGTGGGTCAAAAGGAGATATTAAAAAATAGAGTAAAATTTGAGTTCATGGATACCACTACAACGAAGAGTTTCTAAACTAGGCAATCCATCTATAGGAAGGATCTACCACCAAGTTATGACATGCATAAAAGGTAGAGGCTAGTGTCGCAACGTGATGTGGTCGAACCCATGTCACAATGAAAGGGATAGTGATAGACAATAAAGCGACAAAGATGGTAATATGTGACCTACCCCTGCATGCCAAATTCAAGAGAAACACGCCTATTGTTCTATGTATTCTGAAATTGAAACACCACCCTATCTTGTAAAAGTCATCTAGAAAGAATAAATCCATGTATTTTATATGTTAGGTTATGTTATATTGTAAGATATTTATATTTGTAGTGTAAGGTACAAAATAAAATGAAAATGAAAATGATCATATGATCGGTTTTGGTTTTCACAGATATAGAAGAGGAGGTTGTTATGGCCTATGATATTGTGACCATTAAATATATGGAGCCACACAAGTATGTACCTAATTTTTACGTCAAACATTACAATCTCTACCAAATTCGATGTGCAAAGCTATGTCATTCAGGGCGTCTCAAACGTGATATCGATACTTGTACTATTACTGCCATTGCCAATGGTAGTTCTAGTTCAAGCAAGTGAGGTTTTAACCTTGTATATAAATTATCTACAAACAAATTCTTAAAACATAAAAAAAGCATTGTTGAGATGATAAAATAAATATACAGATATATTTTCCCCTGGATGTCAAAAAAAGGACTACTAGATTGATTTACCATTATATTCATTTCAATGTTACAATACATACATATATATATATATATATATATATATATACATGTCGAAGCATTAATAAACCCTAATCCATTAACCCTAGATTAGAACATAATTGTAGTTCGCTTGATCATATATAGAAAATACCATGGGAAAAAACCCATCATGCCAAAAATCTCATGCAAAACCCATGCAAAAAATCATAGATAGGTTCGGCCACCTATTACAATGTCCTAAAAAAAGTTCGTGAGGTGTTGTCCTGGACCGTGTGTAGGGGGGCTACCACCACGTGCTATGCCTTGTGTGACTAGTCATGGAAAGAATATAAGATGTACTCAACATTATCCCACTTTTTGTTTTTTTTTTCCACACAGGGCTTCACAAGAAATATTAGTTGTTGGTATAACCCTACAATGCCCATTGTCTCTCTACACCAAGAAAAAATCTCAGTGCTCACATACTTTGTGAATGCATCTGCAACACTCTTCAAAGTCTCCACCTTTACCAGCAACAACCTTTTTTCCTCAACTGTATCCCTCACAAAGTGATACCGAACATCAATGTGCTTTGTATTTGAATGATAAATAGGGTTCTTTGCCAAAAAACTTGCACTTTGGCTATCACAATCTATCCTTATAACTCGTTGTACCAAACCCATACTTGAACAAAATCTCTATAGCCAAACTTCTTCCTTGCTTTCATGCATGAATACTATGTGGTCAACCACTGTAATTGAAAGAGCCACTATAGAGTGTATTTGACTCATCCAAATGATTGCTCCTCAAAATAAGTTAAACACATACCAACTTGTACACCTTCTTTGATCTAGATCTCCAGTCGATTATGCATCAAAAATTCCATAAATGTCTGAAATTGTATCAAATCTTGGTCTTTCTTGGTAGCATAAAACATAATCACTAGTGCCACAAAAATACGTGAAAACCTGCTTCACTCCTATCCAATGCTCCTTCAATGGTTTTGACATAAACCTGCTCAATACTCGCACTGCATGAGCACTATATGGTCTATTACGAATCCCAACTGATTTAGGAATGAAATAAAATACAGAAATATACATAAACTTATATATGCAACAGAATAAGATTTCATTTCATGAATATCACATAACTGAAATATGCTTACAGACAAAATGGAAATAAACTAGTTAAGGCTTTGGTAGCTTATCTCTGAGAAGATATGTGGCAGCTCCAGGCCTCTAAATTGTGTTATAGCGAGTCTTGAAGGCCTATTTATTATTTAGAAACAATGGAAAACCATAAACATCCAAAAAACTATCCCTAGGAGATGAAACACCAAACTATGGGCCCCGTTAGGGTAAATTGGTACATCAACTTCCCCGTGTCGTAACTTTGGCATATGATCTCCCTTTGACGCACATGATATCTCATTAGAAATATATATATATATATATATATACATGTCGAAGCATTAATAAACCCCAATCCATTAACCCTAGATTAGAACATAATTGTAGTTCCCTTGATCATATATAGAAAATACCATGGGAAAAAACCCATCATGCCAAAAATCTCGTGAAAAACCCATGCAAAAATTCATAGATAGGTTCGGCCACCTATTACAATGTCCTAAAAAAATTTCGTGAGGTGTTGTCCTGGACCATGTGTAGGGGGGCTACCACCATGTGCTATGCCTGACGTGACTAGTCATGGAAATAATATAAGATGTACTCAACATTATCCCACTTTTTGTTTTTTTTTTCCACACAGGGCTTCACAGGAAATATTAGTTGTTGGTATAACCCTACAATGCCCATTGTCTCTCTACACCAAGAAAAATTCTCAGTGCTCACATACTTTGTGAATGCATCTGCAACACTCTTCAAAGTCTCCACCTTTACCAGCAACAACCTTTTGTCCTCAACTGTATCCCTCACAAAGTGATACCGAACATCAATGTGCTTTGTATTTGAATGATAAATAGGGTTCTTTGCCAAAAAACTTGCACTTTGGCTATCACAATCTATCCTTATAACTCGTTGTACCAAACCCATACTTGAACAAAATCTCTATAGCCAAAATTCTTCCTTGCTTTCATGCATGAATACTATGTGGTCAACCACTGTAATTGAAAGAGCCACTATAGAGTGTATTTGACTCATCCAAATGATTGCTCCTCAAAATAAGTTAAACACATACCAACTTGTACACCTTCTTTGATCTAGATCTCCAGTCGATTATGCATCAAAAATTCCATAAATGTCTGAAATTTTATCAAATCCTGGTCTTCCTTGGTAGCATAAAACATAATCACTAGTGCCACAAAAATATGTGAAAACCCGCTTCACTCCTATCCAATGCTCCTTCAATGGTTTTGACATAAACCTACTCAATACTCGCACTGCATGAGCACTATATGGTCTATTACGGATCCCAACTGATTTAGGAATGAAATAAAATACAGAAATATACATAAACTTATATATGCAACAGAATAAGATTTCATTTCATGAATATCACATAACTGAAATATGCTTACAGACAAAATGGAAATAAACTAGTTAAGGCTTTGGTAGCTTATCTCTGAGAAGATATGTGGCAGCTCCAGGCCTCTAAATTGTGTTATAGCGAGTCTTGAAGGCCTATTTATTATTTAGAAACAATGGAAAACCATAAACATCCAAAAAACTATCCCTAGGAGATGAAACACCAAACTATGGACCCCGTTAGGGTAAATTGGTACATCAACTTCCCCGTGTCGTAACTTTGGCATATGATCTCCCTTTGACGCACATGATATCTCATTAGAAAGATATATCAAAGGATTAAAAATATTGATCGTTAATTTTGTGTCTTTAGCTCATTTATCCTATAGGTGGCTTCCTCAAAAAACATCGTTTAGTGCCTCAAAATAGCAACGAAAGTTCAAGACCCAAAAAAATGCTAAAAATAGTAAATTGTGCTACAATTAAGGGAACTGGATAATTGAAAAAAAAATGTTGGTGGTCCAAGTGGTATAGGCAAGTGGCCACAAATATCCACCTGGATCATTCTGCCCCCTTAGGAAGCAATGGCCCCCATTTCGTTGAGTTCCTCCATGAGATGAGGAAACTTCTACTGAACTTGGTCCCTCATGAGCCACTACCCCTGGTGAAGGAGTTGGCCTCCTTTGAAAACTCAATATAGCTCGATCCTTTATCTCTAGTTTGTGTAATATAACTTATACCAGTCAATGGGTAAAATTCTATGTTTATCTCCAGTTTGTTATGCCATGTCGGATGTGTCCAGTAGAGGTGGAAAGTATGGCCGAAGGCGTTCCACATTGAACACTCATTTCAGACCAATGAATGATGGAATACTAAGCTCGAAGGAATTGTCCCCTACAACCTTGATGATGGTGTATGGCTTGTATCAGAGTGGGCGATGCTTGCAGTGGGGTCTAGGAAGGTGCTCCTTCTACAAATGAAGCTATAGTTTCTTTCCCACCTGGAAGTTGTGTGGCACCTGATGTTGATCATGTCACTACTTGAAATTAGAATTCCCTTAGTCCAATATATCATGATTTTGTTGGTAGATGTGATAAATACACTCAATGAAGCTTTTCACCTTGTCAGCTTCAGATTGGACATGAGCTGAATTGGCCTAAGTAGCAGCAACTGGCATGCCCACGTCAATCGGACATAGTGGTTAGAATACCAAATCTATCTAAGAGGGGCTGTAGCTAGTTGAGCTGTGGAGGGCCCAGTTATAGCTGTGTTTTACATAGGGGAGGCTCTCATCTCATGTGATTGGATGCTTTGAGTTGTACATGTGCAAAATGTGTATGATCATCTTGTTGACAACCTATGTTTGGCCATCAGTTTCGAGATGGAAAGATGTGGAATTGGCGAGCTTGATGAGTTGTGGTACTTGGTGATACTCGAAATTCAAGTCGACCTTGATAAAATATTCCCCCCCCGCCCCTTGAGTTGTTCTAGAAGGTCATCAATCCATGGGATTGGATACCTATTCTGGACAGTGGTCTTGTTCAGTGCCTGATAGTTAATTCAAAGTCTACAAGTCCCATCCTTCTTGTGCACCAACACAATCAGGCTCCCACAGGGCAATGAAATTGGTTGGATGTGACCTTTCAGCAGCAGCTCCTGAATCTACCTCTTGATTTCATCATTCTCCATATCAAAGCGATGATATATTGGTCCATTTGGCAGTGACGCACCTTGGGTTAGACCGATGGCGTGCTTGAAATGACAGTGCACAGGCACCACTATGGGTGAGGTGAATTTCTCCCCATACTGTTGGGTGCAGGAATCATAGTTAAGTATAATCCTTTCAACACTTAATTTTCAACCCAGGGGTTTCATAAACATAGAGATGAAGCACAAGAAATTCCATAAATGATATGAACTTTTCTTATCTCTATTCCTAGTTCATCAATCAAAACCTTGCAGAATTGAAAAGAAAGATCACGCAGGAATTTACACCAAAGAAATTATAGTGCTGGAATTTGAAAAAAATTACTTTGCAAAGAAACCAAATAAAGAAAATTCCACATTGCTGCAAACAATCTTGATTACTGGGGTAAAATTCTATGTTTATCTCCAGTTTGTGTAATGTTACTTTTTCAAAAACATTGTCAATCGAGAAACAAATCTATTCCAGAGATAGAATGTAGGGGCATTTACTAGATTTGTCACCTTTAAACAAAGGATGAGCTCTAGAGGCTACCTGGCCCACTAGCAGACTCTGTCTATAGAGTGATTGTCAAAGGACAATATCCCCAATAGAGAAATACAACAAGATTGGGAGTCTCTTAAAATTACACCAACATTGTAGCTACAACAATAATCAAATACATCAAATGGAATAGCAGTGACTCATGGACACATAAAATGTCAGAGAATCCAATATGGCCATCACATTAATACATAGAAACAAATAAGAATACAAATCCTTGAGGGAATGATCACTCAAGAAAGGCTCTAGAAACCTCAAGAAACCTGTACATGTAAATATGAAATACATAGCTGCATAGAAAAATCCCTATGCCATGACTGTACAGTTATAGAGAGGAACTGCTACATAAATTATGAAAATGCAATGATATAGCAAAGTAGGCTCAAATAAGAAGGGGGAGCAAGATCTCAACCCTCAAAATACATAATGTAAATCCTTTAAGAGGATTGGCTGAAATATATACAAAAACACTATAATATAGAAATGTCGGAGTTGCAGTAGCTGCCGCAACTTAAGAGATGGAAATGGATGGATAAGGCTGAAATAGCTACTGTAGATGAAGAGCCCTTCTCCAATGAAAATCTGAAGTGAAAGGCTAATCCTTTCACCCAAGACTTCCCCTCCAAAATCTGTTAATCCCTCACAGCAATTATTCACCCAGAAAAACACTGTCTAAGAGAGGGACTGCATTGATAATGGTGGAATGTGATTGGCCTAATGCCAAAGATGATGGGATCTTCTCATAAACCCCCTTTTCTGATCTTCCAATGGATGTAACCTCTCTCCACTGAAAAACTAGCTCTGGATGGTGTGTGGAAAACTCCCCAGCAACACCCAGCAACACTACACAATCTCTGCTACAGAAACTGCACTGATGTAGATGACTGAAGCTTTGGCCTGAATACCTGAATATGGGGAATGGAATGTAATAGAGGAAATCCTCAATAGGAATCCCTCGTGCCCGAAGGCATTGCAGCTCTGCTGAACAGCAAGAGGCAGCAACAAGTCTCCAAGACTTGGATGAAAAAATGATCAAAGATAATTTCAATGGCTTCCCTACTCCTCTTTTAAACAATGAGCCTTCCCTCCATGGGCCCTACTTCTAATTAGGGTTTCCACCTGCTAGAATCTTCCCTCCTACGTTGTCCCACATAGTGCTTTCCAAGTCATGCCAACGCAATTTGACTTGGTCAACCTTGTCCAAGCCTTTATGCAAAAACCTCCTTTCACACATGGAGGTGTGAAATCCAGCTCCAAATATAATTATCTTTCATATTTAGAGGATATTTATTCTCTATTCATGCAGGGAATGGGTCTCCTACCCATTTTATTCACCTTCTTCATAAAATTAACAAAATTTAATGTTCCTCAAAATTTTGGAACATTACAGTCCTCCCCTCTCAAAATATTTCTTGTCCTCAAGAAATTGCAAGGATGAACTAAGTTTCTTTCTGCCCTTCCTCTTGTAGCATCCTCATGTGATGATATCCTCAAGAAAAGGATGCCATATTAGCAATCAAGTCTTCAAACTATCCCTCCAACATATGCAATTTAGCCTTTGGGTGAACATTCCCAAACAACTATCATGTAGAAGTAACTATCCCTGAAGGAAAAAAGATTTGTTTAAGGGCCTACTTGAGGCATGAGGTCTGATATATAATGGGACTTATCATCTCCCATGTGAATCTCTCATTCCCAAGCCATCAATCATAAAAATAAGTTGCCTCCCAACAAGACAACTCATGGAAAATCGCTCTCCACCTTGAGCTCCGGAAATGAAGGTAGGCTGAAAATCTGATCATGGCAAGCATTATAACTTGCCCCATGATGTCCTCTCCCCCACTTATGACAATTTTGGAGTTTATGCTGATCCTGGGCTGCAAATGTATTTCCCTCAAATGGAAAAATGAAGAGTAATTCCCCAAGAATCTCCCCTCCATCAATGAAAAATTAGCTGGCCCAAGACATGTCTTCTATGATGAATAGGAAAAGATCAACATAGAATGCCCCCATGACATGTTTTCTATATGTTATACCATGTGCAGCAAGTGAAAACAATGCCTCATAGGTTTGTAATGGCAAGTGTTGCACAACAAATATCACATCTACTACTAAATAGTAAATAGATGAGTGAATCAGCAACATAAGGCCAAACACTTGCCCATATACATACAATGGATGGATAACATTACCAAGCCCATGGCTCTCCCCACAAATGAGCAAGTATGTGGTTGTAGCCATGCCTCCTCTCATGTTTCCCTTAGAACATGTACTGCAGAAAATATGGGAGTCTTCCCTCATCAAGGACACATTCATCCCATGTGTCTCTCCTTTAATCATGTCCTTCACTAAGATAACAGAAATATAAACCAAGGAGACCATACTCAGTAATAAAATGAGGCAAGTACTGAAGGTTTCATGTTGTGCAAATATGTAACAACATTCTCCCAAGTAGTCACAGTGCAGTTTCCCAAACTGCTGCTTTGAGAAATGAAATGGCAAGTTGTTTTTCATCTCATGAATAAAAATGCATGTTCTTACATCTGATAATACATGGTAAGTGGCTGAACATAAATGATGAACATACATGGAAGGTAACACTTTCCCAAGGCCATATAAAATATGGTTTTCTCCATCACATAGTTTGGCCCAATTTTTCTCATGGAGCAACATGAAAAATCTGCCCCTTTGAAAAGCCCTGCACTGAATCATAATGATAAGAGTATGTAAATCAGAAAAAATACACACAAGACTCTTACCATAGGCTGGAAGTGAGATTATAGATGGATCTATGCATGTGATCCTCCTCCCAAATGACAGCATTGTGAGCTCATGCAAAAAGGCTCTAGCCCATGCCAATCTTTGTTCCTTGACATGCTCCTTGTCAGAACAACTCTGGTGATGCTGTTGCAAATATGAAGCTTCTCCCAAGAGGGAAATGCCTCCCAATCAATCCCTGCTAAGGAGTGATCCCCTTGCACTATGACAGTGCCATCCTCTACTCCTGCAACACCATCAATCATGTGAGAGCAAATTTGCTTGTGCTCTCTCACATCAATGCCAAGCAACTCAAGTGCTTGCTGCCCCATTATGCTCACATCATATGACTCATATGATGAAGGTATCATGACTGATATATATGTCATATCAGAAATATTTATCCCTTCTCCTTGCTTCCCAATGATGTAAACACCCTTCCACTTCTCCTCTTCTTTGGTACTCCTCCCATGACGGATACCATTCTCCCAAACCAATTCTTGCTTTTTGCATTTCATGAGATTTTCAAATGCAGCTCCTTGGAGACCTCTTAGGAAAGGCCTCTCTCCCACGATTATGTTGGATCTATGAGGATCCAAATGTGATGGAGGTGATGTCTCCTCTCCACCCATTTTCAACAGCGCTGTTGATTCCTCCAATGATGTAGCAACTACCTCTTCCTCCGGTTCACACTTTGCTTCATGATTCTCCATGGAGGTGTCATGGTTTACTTCATCCTCCAAAAGTTTACACTCCCACCTTGAAGGCTGAATGCAAATCATCAAAGATGTATGAGGATGGGGGTTCTTCTCCTCCTTGAACCATTTGCACAGCGCAGTGCAAACATGAGGCCCTAAAGTGGCCATGTGATTTGATCCTTGGACCTCTTCATATGAAATTCCACCATCCTTAACATTATTTGCTGAAATAGAAAGTGGAACTTTACTCATAACTTGTTGGATCTTCGGAGCTTCTTGTGTGGCAGCAATGGCTTTTCCTCCAATGGCTTCTTCATCCATAGATGTTGAAGGCTTCTCCTTCAAAGCTGTAACAATGTTGGTGCAATCCTCCTCCCATGGTGGTGTGAGCTTCTCTTCAAAGGTTTGGATCAAAATTTGAGCAAAGACTTCAAAATAACTCACCCTCGAATGGACCAAGTGTTTGAACCACCAACCAGAGGTTTCCTCCTCTATGTGTAGCGCTGCCATCTCCACTGCTTCTTTCTCTACCACTGGATGCAACAATAATAATTCCTCCAGCTTCTTCTCCCAATCTCTAGCTGAAGTAACCCCATCAAATGTAGACAATAGAAGCCTATTGCCTTTGATTTCTACTTTTCCACAGGTTATTCTCTCCTCTATCTACTAAAAAAACTGTGAGAATGCTGTAGCTCCCCTGAATGTTGTAGAATGGGGTTTCCAGTTACTTGCTTAAGATCTGAAAATCCAAGCATCTCCCATGCTGGTATTCAAGAGAATAGGAAGTGCATGGACCTTCCTCTTCTCCCCTTTTCTTCTCCTCCTCCTCAGGGAGGCTCTTATTTATTTCAAAAATAGATGAGGCTAGGCTCATGTTCTTCATTATTCTCCTCTGAAATAGAACTCAAAGGCTGTGCCAGTTCGATGCTCTGATACCACTGTAATGTTCCTTTTTCAAAAACATTATCAATCGACAAGTAAATCTATTCCAAAGATAGACTGCAGTGGCATTTACTGGATTTGTCACCTTTAAACAAAGGATGGGCTCCAGAGGCTACTTGTCCCACTAGTAGACTTTGTCTATAGAGTGATTTTCAAAGGACAATATCCCCAATAGGGAGATACAAAAATATTGGGAGTCTCTTAAAATTGCCCCAACATTGTAGCTACATCAATAATCAAATACATCAAATGGAATAGTAGTGACTCATGAACACATAAAATGCCAGAGAATCTAATATGGCCATCACATTAATACATAGCAGCAAATAAGAATACAAATCCTTGAGGGAATGATCACTCAAGCAAGGCACTAGAAACCTCAAGAAACATGTACATGTAAATATGAAATACATAGCTGCATAGAAAAATCCCTAGGCCATGACTATGCAGTTATAGAGAGGAACTGCTGCATAAATGATGAAAATGCAATGATATAGTAATGTAGGCTCAAATAAGAAGGGGGAGCAAGATCTCAACCCCTGAAAATACATAACATCAATCCTTTAAGAGGATTGGCTGAAATCTATACAAAAACACTATAATACATAAATGTCGGAGTTGCAGTAGCTACTAACCCTCAAGAGCTAGAAATGGATGGAGAAGGCTGAAATAGATGTTGTAGATGAAGAGCTCTTATCCAATGAAAATATTAAGTGAAAGACTGATCCTTTCACCCAAGACTTCCCCTCCAAATTCTGCTAATCCCTCACAACAAATATTCACCCAGAAAAACGCTGTCTAAGAGAGGGACTGCACTGCCAATGGTGGAATGTGGTTGGCCTGATGCCAAAGATGATGGGATTTGCTCATAAACCCCCTTTTCGGATCTTCCAATGGATGGAACCTCTCTCCACTGAAAAAATAGCTTCGGATGGTGTGTGGAAACCTCCCCAGCAACACCCAGCAACACTACACAATCTCTGCTGCAGAAACTGTGCTGATGTAGATGACTGAAGCTTTGGCTTGAATGCCTGAATATGGGGAATGGAGTGCAATCATTCATGAGCTAATCAAGAAGTAGAGGAAATCCTCACCAAGACTCCCTCGTGACCGAAGGCACTGCAGCTCTGCTGAACAACAAGAGGTAGCAACAAGTCTCCAAGACTTGGATGTAAAAATGATCAAAGATAATCTCAATGGCTACCTTTCTCCTCTTTTAAAAAGTGAGCCTTCCCTCCATGGGCCCTACTTCTAATTAGGGTTTCCACCCTCTAGAATCTTCCCTCTTATGTTTTCCCACATAGTGTTTTCCAACTCATGCCAACATAGTTTGACTTGGTCAACCTTGTCCAAGCCTTTATGCAAAAACCTCCTTTCACACATGGAGGTGTGAAATCCAGCTCCAAATATGATCCTCTTTTATACTTAGAGTATTTTTATTCTCTATTCATGAAAGGAATGGATCTCCTACCCATTTTATTCACCTTCTTCATAAAATTAACAAAATTTAATGTTCCTCAAAATTTTGGAACATTACAGTTTGAGTGTTGGCAGGTTAGCAAGTGCGCCATTGAAAAGATCTGCCTTCTTTAAGGATTTTTCATCCTGCACCAAGCTGTTATTCCTATACTCCTACAATATGCTTGCACTAGTACAGGTACATGAATTGTGTGTGGGAATTATCTTTTACACTTATACTTTATATTTATGTCTTTATGCAAAGGCTCTAAGCTTCATGCTTAAAGCACTCTGTTCCTCTAATAGAATATTGGTTCCTGTATTGGAACAAATATTCCTACACCAAGTTTTCCAATTACTTTTGGGAAAAATGAAAGGGTACGCTAACTATGAAAATAATTTGCAAAGGCGAACAAAATTTTGAAATAACTTGCACACGCAAAATAATTCTTCCACCAAATTGAATCTCACAATGAAAATAGACTTTAAAATAAAACAAACTTGAAAAGTCAAAGAACACTTTCTTGAATGGAGTCAAAGAAATTATCTAAGTATGACAATGGGCTTTATCCCTGTAATAGTTACTTCATAAACCATATATTTCTTTAATCTTGTTAACTCAGAA
>JAXQQM020065263.1:0-64349 GCA_034641835.2 Pinus albicaulis
GACCCTTCCGTCAGATGATCCATGCTCCTAATGGAATGCATCCAACTGGATTGAATGAGACACCTAAAATGAAATGCAACAAAAGAGATTTTGATCTCTGACGGAGGGATGAAGAGATCGACTCTAACATCTTCCATGTTTCTGGCCTTATTCTTTGTGAGAATAGGAAGTGCATGGTCCTTCCTCTTCTTGAAACCCTCTAGGAGTTTCTTGGCATCTCTTCTCCTTCATCAAATTAACCTCATGGGAGAGGTTCTTTCTAGATCTAAAAATTGATGAGAGTAAATTAATCCTCTCCATCATTCTGATATTTCTCCCTATTATGGCTGGAACTCACAGGCTGAGCCAAGACTATGCTCTGATACCACTATAATATCCCTAATTGGGATTGCTAGCAAGACATGCCTGGAAAACACATTTTTCAGGGATGTGTGCTATAGAAAAAAAAATTAGCCCTTGGATCCCTTAGATATGATAATATAAGACCCAAATCCAAGAGGAAATCAGAAACCAAGAAAACTAGGTGAGGTAAACAAGCCTCTCACACTTAGAATGGCTGGAAAATGCCCAATAATGGGACTGCAGCAATATGTAAACACAATGATGGAGAAAAAAATATATATTCACTCATGAAATGTGTAAATAAATAAATTATCATCATTCGGTGTCACAACAACAACTTATGCTTCATTTTAGGATCCAAAAGTTGGGGAAAAGCAACATTTTAAGCCCTAGAAACGTTATTCCCAGCAACTAGCATAATAAAAGGGGAAAATAACAGTGGGATCCTTTAGATTATGATATATGGGACTCAAAATTAGAAAATAATCATAAACAAATATGTTTTACTAAGTTAAACAGATCTCTCGGTCCCGATATGGCTCAAAAATGCCCAAATCCCATGACTTAACTCAACAGAAAGCTATTGAAGCATATACAACGTGATTTTCTGAGGGTTT
This sequence comes from Pinus albicaulis, assembly GCA_034641835.2. NCBI lineage: Eukaryota > Viridiplantae > Streptophyta > Pinopsida > Pinales > Pinaceae > Pinus > Pinus albicaulis. The sequence goes on from JAXQQM020065263.1 coordinate 960, forward strand.
CAAATGTAATATGGTGAAACATCATATATTTAGTTTATTTTATCAAAACATGGAGGAAAATGGAGATCTAGCTCCTTTTATACATCAAAGAGATAACTCGGGAAGGGTTTTCATGAGAGCACAAGTACATAATAGTAGATCTGCAGATCTAGATCTAGAAAATGCAGTTAAACTACATATATGAATACATATAGCTTAAATATACAAGAATTAGAATAAGTACTCTTTAGAAAGCCTTCCAGGAGAAGGGTTGGCCCTTCCTCCAAGGAAAAATCTCACAAACAAGGGCTTAACCCATGCTATTGTAACACTGAGTAAAATGACGTAGTTTCTATCAGTGACTACACTGTATAAGGTGGAGAATTATTTGGCCACATGCCTATATGTACAAGATGCTCATAAAACTTCTTTACAGATCTTGCAAAGAAAGGGAAGCTTCCTCCTCTAAAAGATAAGCTCAAAAAGTGGTGTTGGGGACTTTCCACTACAACACCCTACAACACAGCACTATACTATATAGAAATAATGCTGTGGATGAAGGAGGATGATTGGCCTCAAGCCTAAATGTGGAAAACTGAAGTAAAATACTCCTTCAAGAGGCCTCTCAAGAAAGTAGAAGGATTCCTAAATAGGAGATCCTTGTGTTGAACAACACTGCAACTCTGCTAAAAAGAAAGAGGATGCCAAACAATCTAAATAGAACAAAATGAATAATATCCAAGCTAAACCCAAATGGTTTCCATCCTCTTCCTTATAAACTTTGTGAGCCTCCTTACCTTGGGTCCCACCCATTAGGGTTTCCAAGTCTACATGAACAATCTCCCTCCAAAATTACATTGTACCTTCAATCTAGCTCTCAAATGTTTGTCTAGGCTGATCCTTGTTCCAAATGAACTAGTTACATTGATGATATGATCTTCCTCATGCATGCATGTTGAATTAGTCAAACTTGACTTTGTCCTCATCCATTTTCCCCTGTTCACACACACAAGTGTAAAATCTAGCTACTGTGATGATCTCTTTTCACATTATGATAGGTTTAATTCATGTTTTTATTATGCATGGGCTTCCTTACCCATTTATTAAGCTGCTAGGTGGTAAAAAAAAAATTTAATATTCACATTAGCTGCTTGCTAATGTAGGAATATTACATAGAAACTTTGATGCAAACACACACATGTTGTAACACATCTACTTTGCACAATGAAATCTGCACACATTAGGGAATCAACTAGTGCACAAGAATTTTTTTAATTTTTTCAAAACGTTCTTCATTAAATTAAAAACTATAATAGAATAGGCTAGAGCTCTCATACCAAGGATCATGACCCTTTACAATCACCGTTATATAAGGAATACAACTAGGGCTTTTTGTTACTCCTTTGACAACCAATCTACCTTGAACAAGACAAAACTTGACCGACTTTTTGATGGTGGCTTGAACACATATGGTAGCTCATATTTCCACCCATTATGCTCAATATGACTCTATAAATGAACTCAACTCATTTAAGTTACTGATTTTCCCTTTATCTACCTCTATTTTCCTTTAAGGTTTGCAACACTTAGGGTTTCTGTTCAGTTGTTCACAACTTTGTTGTTAACAACTCTTTGGTTTGCCCACTTTTTCCATACTTATACTTCAATATTACAAGTCTAGGGATATGGAGGGTTCCCTTTTTCTCAATGACGCAATCCTATAGAATACAATGAACTACTACTAGTTGGCTAGCCCACTTGACTACTATTTTAGTCCTTCAAAGTCTGCACGTCCTTAGGCATAATACACCTACCCTTCTACCAATCTTGTTTTCCTTCACAAGTACAGGACTTAGAGCCATTATTTGAAAGTCACCTAAAAGCCCTCCAATTTTACTTGGAATGCCATCAATTTTCCTAATCAAAATCAATTATTTTATATATGTAGTGCCCACAACACTGCCTTCATCTAGGGCTCTTCAAATATGCCACCTAATAGTGATTTGAGTCATCTCAAAATCAATATTCTTGTGTACCAATTTCTTTGTAGTCAAATCTATGAAAAAATATGAACTACTCATCTTATCATCCTTCTACTAATTTGTAGATGAATGAACTAGGGTCACATTCACAAATCATCCATTAAAATTCCATTGACTAACTGTTTATAGGCTACTCCAAATTTCTGTCCAAAACTCTATGGATAGTCCACAAAAATCAACTCCTCTTCATGTCAATCCATTCCTCATATGGCACATTTTTTCTGCTCCATCTTCTACTCAAGTTCCATCTTCCTTTGGATTTGCTATCTTTGCACATACTTCTGCAAACCATCTTCCAAATTTGTTGTATATATTGCAGAGATAAACCTATCTCTAAGTGTCACAACCCCTCTTCTTCTATGCAGACCGGTCACAATTTTAATGCCATACCTTATGGATTGAACATGTTAGGAAACCTCCCTAAATATGGAATTGTAATTCTATTTTAATTTCTTTAGAAAAAACCCTATCCACCCATAGCAAAAACATAAACTCTTTCCTCCATAAGAGACTCAGCTTAGCTCATATGGATCCATAGATTTTGGGAATTTATTTGACTGAATCTTGACCTGAAATTTAGATCTCTATGACCCTCAAACTACGGTTACCTCATTCAATATTACACCTACGACTACTTATGTTCTCAACCCTAAATTCCAGTGCATACCCTCCTCCATTTGTGTTGGTCGTTATCACAGACCTTGCAACCTACTAAACACCACAATGTAGGGTCTCAAGCCTCTCTACTATTTCAAAATTTGATGCGGCCTTCACACAGAAACACGAATGAAATCACATGCCCAAATTCTCATGAGCCGCCTCTCTTGAGCTTGATCTGCCATAAGATAACCAACAATATGCCATCCTACTTCATATCTCAAACCCATTAAGGCATCTGACATTCTTGTGAGCCCTCACATGATGATCTCACTCTTGGTGGATGATCATGTCCTCCCTTTAACAACACTTACTCAGACCTCTAACTCGGCCTACTTTAGGACTACATATCTCCTAGCCTCCTTGATCAAATGAGATCCTTCTCACTTGACGTTTTTTCCTTCATAATAAGGCCTCCTTAAATATCTTTTCCTAGCTAGGCCTCTTAAGAATGCTCTATAACTTACAGACTTTATCCACTTAGACCTTAGGAAATATTATTTTTTCTTTTTATTTTTATTTTAGATTTTAAGCCCTATCCCGGGTCCAAATCCCCTTCGCTTGGTTTATTTTCCCACAAAGAATTTTGTGGCCAAACTCACGCAAAACCATCTACTAGGCATGTGGATTGTTGAGTCAAATTATATTCTTATAATTTTCCAATCATGAATTGTCAATCCAGGAAGGTAAACTGATGAGATGCAATGCAAAACATACGCAGGCTGATTACTTCAAGTGTTAATAAATTATACACACATCAAATAATGATTATTTCCTATGTCAATACTTGGAAGCAATGGCTATGGAGTGGCATATATCATCCCTCTACAACTGTTAGGATTGCTGATACTGACCATGAAAAGATAAAGATCAAACAATAGCCAAAAACTCATGCTTCTTTCCTATATCAATACTATAGAAGAAATGGCTATGGAGTGGCTTATAACATCCCTCTACAAAACTTGGTTTTGTTGATATTGGTGCAGGAAAAGATAAAAGATCAACCGCAATCAAGAATCCAACTTAAAGAGCATAAATCCAAACATTGATCAAATGAAAAGAACTCATTAGCATAAAGAATTAAATCACTTAACCAATTAACATTTTGCTGCAGGAAATGCAGAAAGAAAGCACTAGCTGCGTATAGGAGTTATTAATGCATAAATGAAACATAAATAAAACACAAACTATGATGCGGGAGTTGTGAGTGAAGGGGGCCCTCCCTCACTCACAACTCCTTCAAAAGTCGAAGAAGCTACTGAGAAATGTAAACAGAACATAGAATATTTTATTAATCTGAAAATTATAGTCAAGTATAGTCTAATGTCTTGTTATCAACAACAATCCCAACCCAACCTCCTTTACAAAGCGAAATACATCAGATTTATACATTTTTCAAATCCCATATTTGGCTTGAACGAAGTAGATCACTAATCTAAGCCTACAACCAATGATATAGATACAAATTGACAACGTAAACTTCTGTTGAGTCTAATCCATGATTGGAAGCATGGATTAGATGATTTCCGTTGCATGGCTGAAGTTGTTTCTCCATGTGGGCACGAGAGAACATTTGGAGGTTTGGGTAGTTGAAAAAGATGATTCGGAACAATGAATAAGACAACTTCCATATGCAGCAAATTCCCTTCAAAACCCATGTCTTTACTCGATCTGGATATGAGTGGAACATGGTCAACCATCGATCTCATTGCAGGAAATCAAGATGGTTGCAGGAAATTGGCATATCTGCAAGAAATCTGGAACTTCTACAGGAATCTCAGCCACATGAGCTGTCTGCAGGATTTGCGGAACTGTTTGAATCTAGCGAATCTTTGCACGAGTTCTAGACTAGTTAGATTAGTAATGCAATAAACACATAACTAGATCAAATAATACTTGAATTTAGATAAAATGACACTTATTATGATAATTTAACATACCTTAGGCTTATGGTACCATTTTTAGCCAAAACTAGATAACATAGCCGAACTAGGTATAATTAAAGAGCAAAAAGGGTTCAAAAATTAGGGAGGCATGGCATAGGATAGGTGTAAAAAATGGGTAAAGTTCAAACTTAACATCTCCCCCACACCAAAAATATTTCATATCCCTATGCAAGAAAAAATGAGGTAGTCCTCAAACAGAAAATCAACTTTTCTCCTGGGCTACAGCTACTGCAGCTAGATCATCTAGCTGGGCCTAACTAGATTCCACTTGAATCTGTCCCCTACAAATTTCATTCTTCTTCTTCAAGTGGTAGATCTGGGCCTGATTTGTTTTCATGATGTAGGCTACTTTATCATGCCACTCTTCATGTTCATCTTAAGGCTATTTCCCTTCAGGGTCATGTTCTCTGCTTTCAAGGCCCGTTCTGAAAGGGTAAGTTCCTTAATGGCCTCTTCCGGCTGTTAGGACCTCACAATGTACCATTTTTACCATACATGTTGACACCACCTTACCCTTTATAGCTATATTTAAAAAGGGTTAAATTATCATTTTTCATCCATTTTAATCCAAAGGTATATGAAATCCTTCTCTTTACTATATATTTAATCTGTTTACATATAATTCCACATTACTCTTATATTTCATCATTAATCGAAGGTAGATTGTTGCTAACACAAGTCTAAAATATCACAGATAATTTATGATAAGGAACATGCTATGCTGAAACAATCGGCCGTTGCTGAAACAGTTGACTCCGTTGCTGAAACAGTCAGCGGGCACGTAAATTCCGTCACTACTCGTGATTCGTGATTTAGGAAGAGTATTTTGGGAACAATGGCAACAAGACGAAGGCAAGCAAGAGAGTTGTTACACGGATTGTTCTGAAGCCAGTACTTTTTCTGTATCTGTTGTAACAATATTTTTCTATGGAAGAATAGAAGGACCTTGTTTTAAGATAGAAGAACAGATTTGATAATTATAGATTTGCTCTGATGTAATTGTAATATATGTCTCCTCTTTAAAAAGAGGAGACATCATCATTAGAAGGGAGTTGGAGACTACAAGAGAAACATTATTTTGAGCGGAAAGGAGCAAGACTCCATTGTAATGTATCATTCCTTTTTGACAGATGAATAAAGGTTTCTTTTGAGCGCTTCAATTTAACTCTTTCCCTGGGGAATCTTGTGAGAAGGAAAGGGCCCGCCTTCATCACAAGATTCACCCGATTTCTCCTGTAGTTTGTTGAATTTCTTTATGATATTCGCACCTTAGTTTAACTCTGTTTACTGAATCATTATTTGCATAATTCTGTAGTTCTTTAAGCATTCTGTTTTCTTTAACGCTGCATGAGTTTGGTAACATTCATTCTTAAAGAAGCCAAGAGATATTTTTATGTTATCTGTTTGAATGTATGATTGATGTTGGGAAACAGGTGCTGAAGATTCCTGTGCAAAGGAATAGGGTCCTGTTCCCCATTGGTTGACTCTCTTTTTCCTGCAGTGTGATTAGTATCAGGAGACAGGTGCTGAAGGTTCCTGTTCATGGGAATAGGGTCTTGTTTTCTTGAATTTATCTTTTCTACAGTGTGATTAGTGTCAGGCAACAGGTGCTGAAGTTCCTATTTGGAGGAATAGGGTCCTGTTCCCTGTTATAGTTGATTGGTTTCCTTTCCTGCAGGGTGATTTCCTTTCATTATCTTTTCCTAGGATTCTTTTAATGAAAGACTGCAATAGAGGAATTGCTTCTGCTGTAACACAAGTAGACTTCAGCTTTGTTAAAGCCGGGTGTGAATAGTTAGATTTGTATGATTGATAATTGTGTGACTTTTACTACAACATTATCTTGCTTTTGGAATTGAGCATATCCAGTGCGTGATTGTCTTTGGAATAAACAGACCTTCCCGGGTTGACAATTTATGTGGAGCTTGAATTGCTAAAACAATTAAAGCGACCAACATTTTGGCGCCATTGCCGGGGAAGGAAATTATAGATTTCAAAAGCATTAATATTTTCTTTCTAGATGTGCAGATTGTATGAGAGGACGCGGAACCCAGAAGAAAACTAATCCTACAGGTGGCAAGGGCAAAGGAAGGGGAGGAAGGAAGACTTTCATTAATGAGATTGTATCAAAGGCTGAATCATCACAGAGATTAAGTTCTCGAAGACCAAAACTTTAGCACTCCCCTCAATCGGATTACAAAACAGAGGAAGTTGTGGGCCCTGAAAACATAGAGGAGCCGGTAACGGATATTAAAGGACCAGCAATCAGTGCTGGAGAGTCAGAAGAAAGTGCTAGCAAATCAGCAGAGCACGTTGAGGAACTAATAGAGAGTGTTGGACGACCAGTGGAAAACATTGAGGAGCCAGTAGAAGATCTTGAGGATCGAGCAAGTGCAGTAGGAGAACAGCCAATGGAAGGAAACAACGAAGAATTCTTTGGTGGAGGACATGTAGATCCTGAAGGAGAAGGAAGGGATGAAAATTCTCTCTCTACCTTGGGATTTCCTATCAGTGATCTCCCTAGAGGAACAACTCCTATGAAGAATATTCCATTGTCAGCTTTACCCAACTTCCATGGTTTATCCTCTGAAGATCTGGATGAATTTATTTTTGAATTTGATATATTATGCAGAAGTTATGATTATGTTACTAATGCTCAAAAGTTGAAACTGTTTCCAGCAACATTAAAAGGAAATGCTTTAAGATGGTTCATGAGCCTTGGAAGTCAGGTAATCACAACATGGGAACAGATGAAACAGAAATTTCTGCTTAAATATCAAGACTATTGTCGGATGAGAGAAAAGAGGGAGGAACTATTCAACATGGCACAAAAGCCGAATGAGAATCTGGAGGACTATGTGGAAAGGCTGCAGTATAATCTGCAGAGATCTGATCATCCGAATGTAAGTAAAGAAATTCGCAAAACAATATTACTTAGAGGATTAAGGGATGATTGTTTAGTCATGTTAAACATGCTTGGCAAGGGAGATATATCTAAAGAATCATATGATGAGATTGTTGAACTTTGTAAAAGATGTTCAAGGGGAGCCGCAAGGAATAGAGTAAGTAACAGAGATCCCACCTATTCAAGAGTGCAGAAATCAGCCAGTGGGGGAGAAACAAGAGCTGAAATAGGTAATTTACTTGAAGAATTTAAAACTGAGATGTTGAGTTCTTTTGCTTCACAAATTGACACCTTGCAGGTTAAAAAGAAGCAGGCCGAAGCAGAAGCAGCTCTGGCTATCTTTTGCCCTAAATGCAGAGACAAACATCCACTAAGGGAATGCCCATTGGACAAAATACCAATCTGCACCCTTTGTGAGAAAGATCATGAAACATAGCAATGTCCCTCTCTACCAGGAATAAAGGCAGCACTGCAGCCAACGGAAGAAGAAGCTGAAGCAGTTTACCTGCTAACACAAAGAAGACAATGGCAACCAAAAGGACAAGGTATGAATTCTAGTATGCCATTTAATCGTTGGAATAATTATTCTGCTTTCAGTCAGACAAATTACCCTCCCTTTAATCAAATGCAATACCCACCCTTTAATCAGATGAACTTCCCACCCATGCAACAAACAAACCCTCCCTTTGTTGATCCTACAATGTGGACTCCTTGGCCCCCACAACAACCATCTTCTTTTAATCCTTGGAATTCAAATTGGAGAAGCCAACAACTCCCGTATCCAAATCAATTTCCTCAATTTCAACAACCACTTCCTCTGCCATCAAATGCTCCACCAAATAATCAAATGAGACCCCAACTACCTGTGCAACCAAATCCTAACCCCAATAATAAAGTTGTGCAAGTCATTGATATTCAGAATCAACCTACATTTCCTACTATGCAATGTAATGATATTCATTTGAGATCCGGGAAAATAGTAGAACCTATCATCGATGATATAACCTCTTCTGATTCTGATAAAGAGGAAACTGAGAAACATAAAAAAGCACAACCACCCTCTAACAAGGGTATTGAAATAACAGAACCACCATTCCCCGAGCGTTTAGTTTTAACTAAAACGCCTGAAACACCTGCTTTTAATCTTTTAGGGGAATTGCAAAATTTGTATGTTAAAATTCCACTTTTACAGGCACTGAGAGATGTACCAATTTATGCCAGAACCATAAGGGACATTTGTGTTAAGAAACTTGGTAGGAAAACTAAAGATCCCCTTATAGTTCATGTGATGGGTGACTTATCTGCATTAATGTCCGAAAAAACCCCTCCTGTGAAATATGGTGACCCCGGCCATCCTACTGTGACAGTTCAAATTGGTAAAACAATGATTCCTCAAGTTCTGGTAGATCTAGGTGCTGCAATAAACATTATGACTCTTGAAACTTCACAGTTGTTACAGCTGAATAACACAATTAGAGATACACCAACCATCCTAGAGTTAGCTGACCGTTCTACAATTAAACCAGAAGGAGTTGTTGAAGATCTAGTTATCTCGGTTGAATCCTAGAATTAACCAGCTGATTTTGTGGTATTACAAACTAAAACAAAGCTGGGGGGACACCCTTTAATTCTGGGAAGGCCATGGCTATCCACAGCCGATGCCTTTATCAGCTGCAGATCTGGTTCAATGACAATTTCTAATGGTTATGAAACTAAACAACTTACTCTTTATCCTCATGCTACACCCATAATTAATAATGAAAATTCTATGTGGATGGATTATGATGATAATGCTATTCAACCCATTTTAACTATCGGACAAGCCTTAACTCTTAAAGACAATACAGAGGATGAAATAATTAATAATTTTATTTGCGAACCTTCCTCTGTAATTGCTGAAACACACAATCAATTGACTGCACTTTTTGAAACGGATACCCAGGAAAAGATTGAATCTGAAGATTTATCTCAGACATTAACCACCATCTCATCTAAAAGCATAACAGTGGAAATCGAACCTGGAAAAACATTAAATATAAATCCTGATCTAACAGTTGCTGAAACACAGCAGTTAATGAAGTTATTACTTGAAAATAAGGAAGCATTCGCATGGGATTACAAGGATATGAAGGGAATCTCTTCTGAATTATGTACTCACCGAATTTATATTAAAGAAGGATGTCGACCAGTCTGTCAACCCCAAAGACGAATGAACCCTAATTTAAGAGAGATTGTTAAAGAAGAACTTCAGAAATTGCTTAATGCAGGATTTATATATCCCATATCTGACAGTGAATGGGTTTCCCCATTGGTAATAGTCCCTAAGAAAAACGGGAAATGGAGAGTGTGTGTTGATTACAGAGCCTTAAACAAAGCTACTCAAAAGGATCACTTTCCTTTACCTTTCATTGATCAGGTGTTGGATAGTCTGTCAGGGAAGAAATTATTTTATTTTCTAGATGGATTTAGTGGGTATAACCAAATTAGAATTGCACCCCAAGACCAGGACAAGACCACTTTCACTAGTCCTTGGGGAACTTTTGCTTATAGAGTTCTTCCATTTGGGCTATGTAATGCACCAGCAACTTTTCAGAGGGCTGTTATAGGAATCTTTTCTGATATGCTGAATGACTCTATGGAAATATTTATGGATGATTTTACTCCTTATGGTGTGTTTTTTGAAGATGCATTACAAAATCTTGAGAAGGTACTTAAACGTTGTATACAAGCTCACCTCTCCCTAAGTACTGAAAAATGTCATATGATGATGAGTGAAGGAGTAGTGCTTGGACATTTTATTTCATCTCAAGGTATTCAGGTAGACCCATCTAAAATATAGGTCATTCAGAATCTTCCTATTCCTAAAACACAAACTGATGTGAGAAGTTTTCTAGGACATGCTGGATATTACAGAAGATTTATTAAAGATTTTTCTAAGATAGCTTCTCCATTATTTGTGTTGCTTATGAAAAATGCTAAATTTAAGTGGACTAATCTTTGTCAGAAAGCCTTTGTAGAACTCAAGCATCAGTTATCTATTGCTCCTATTTTGAGAGGACCTGATTGGGCCCTCCCCTTTCATATATCTTCTGATGCTTCAGACACTGCAATTGGAGCTGTCCTGGGACAAGAGGAAAATCATCTTCCTTATGCTATCTATTTTATCAGTAAGAACATGACCCCTGCTGAGCTTAATTATACAGTTACCGAAAAAGAGTTTCTTGCAGTAATTTATGCCATTAATAAATTTCGACATTATATCACTGGTTATTCTACTTTTGTCCACACTGATCACTCGGCTATTAAATATTTAATGAACAAATCTGTCACAAATGCTCGAGTTAACATATGGTTATTGTTACTGCAGGAATTTGATATTACAATTGTAGATCGGCCTGGTAAAGAAAATGTGGTGGCTGATTTCCTTTCACGGTTAAAAACTGATAATAATATTCCAGTAGATGATTCCTTTCCTGATGAGTATTTATTTGCAGTCTCTACTCACTCTCTGTGGTATGTAGATATTGCCAATTATTTGGTTGCAGGAAAATTACCATCACACCTGTCATACAGAGAAAAGAGAAGAATTGTTCAACAAAGTGCCAGGTATAGCTGGATAAGTGGGTGTCTTTTCTACATAGGGCTTGATCAGGAAATCCGAAGATGCATTAGGGAAGATGAAGTGTATGACATATTAAAAGCTTGTCATGATGGCCCTTGCGGAGGGCATTTTGCTGATAAAAGAACAACACACAAAATTTTGAGGATGGGTTACTATTGGCCCTCATTATTTAAGGATGCAAAGAAATATGTGAGGGCTTGTGACAGCTGTCAGCGAATGGGTCAACCCAATCATAGAGATCAAATGCCATTAAACACCTAGGTAGTATCCGAACCATTTGAAAGATGGGCCTTGGATTTCATAGGACCCATTAATCCTCCATCCAATCAAAGAACTTATATATTAGTCTCTACAGATTATATGACTAAATGGGTGGAGGCCAAAGCACTTATTAGAGCCAATGAAGAAGCTGTCCTAGCTTTCTTATTTGAAGAGATCTTCACTAGATTTGGAATTCCTAGAGAGCTAGTTACAGATGGAGGACCTCCATTCAATTCTCATCGTTTTAAATCTACCCTTCAGAAATATCATATTCATCATAGAATGACTACACCATACCACCCCCAGGCCAATGGGTAGGTGGAAAGCACAAATAAATTATTAGAAGCCATTCTAACTAAAACAGTGAAGGATAACCAGAAGGATTGGTCTAAAAGGCTCCCTGAAGCACTATGGGCTGACAGAAGTACCTGGAGAAATACTACAGGATTTTCTCCCTATGAATTGGTTTATGGTAAAAATGTTGTTTTTCCTGTGGAATTTGAAATTAAAACTTTAAGAACTGCTTTAGCTGTTAACCTTGATTTGACTGATGTGCAGACAGCTAGGTTGCAGCAGCTTCTTGAATTGGATGAAAAGAGATTAGATGCCATTCACCAAACAACCATGATTCAACAACAAAGAATGAAATGGCATGATAAAATCATCAAACACAAGCAGTTCCAAAAAGGTAATTGGGCCTTATTATATGACTCTCGGTTTGAAAACTTTCAGGGTAAGCTACGTACACGATGGCTTGGACCATATGAAGTAGATGTTGTTTTTCCTAATGGAACGGTAAGACTTTTAACAATTGATGATTCTAAAACGCCTCTACTAGTAAATGGTCATAGGCTTCGTTTGTACCAGCGCCCTGTTTCTAAAGAAGATTTCAAGGTTGCTTGCATGACTGATACACATTATCTTTTTCTAGGGGAGTCTTCTGCTCCTCACAGCATTTAATTTTCTGCACTGTATTTCTAGCATTAGATTAGATTTAAAACTAATAATCCCTGTCAAGGGTTGGCATGTTACAATTGAATTTTGCAGATTATGGAAGAACTCATTAAGGAGGACAGATTCATCACAAGAAGATCTAAAGCTTCAATCACAGAAGCTTTGTTCCCTTCATTTCAACCCATTTCCTAGAAATATCCCTTTTATTACTTATCCCATTTCTCCATCTTTCCCTTTTTTCCATTTTTTCCCCCACTTCTACCTATTCCTGAAATATCATCTTTCAGCTAGTATTTCCCATTCCTTACTGATGAAATTATCCCTTAGCAAGTACTTCTCCCACTTTTCTTAAACCCAAATCATTACATCCCATTCTTCTTATTTTTCCCTTTGCTGAAAAACCACTTTCAGCAACATGTCATTCATTTTTCCATTGCTGAAACACCACTTTCAGCAACCTGTCATTCATCTTTTCATTATTAAAACACCATTTCTTTCCTCTGCTACACAAGTTTTTCAGTTCTCCACTTTTATTCTTCAGATCCCTTGGGTGAATATTATTCAGTATTGAGCAGATCCTGATATGCTCCTGTTTCTACATTCCAAAGAAATTTAAAGATTCTTCCATCAGTATCAAGCCATTATGAAGCACTCTATACTTCGAATTATAAAAACAAAGGTAAAAATATAAGGTATGTGGTTTTTTATGTAATACAGTTAAATAATATTTTAAAGAGAGGATCTTGCTCATAATGATTACAATCCCTGCACACTTAAACATCATTTCATCATACGTAAGGGGGGAATTTCGAAAACTGAATCATCATTCCACACCATCCAATCCACCGTCACTCTTCATATCCATTATTTCCGCCGTCATTGAGACTCCATATCCTCTGTTGCAACGATTAGCTTGATCAAAGCCTGTGTTTCTGTTCTCTGCGCCTCTGCATGTGACTCAAGTTAGTAGCTATGGGAGGTTCGGCTATCAGACATGAGCCTGGCTCGATAACTCTTCTTGAACTATTCCCGGAGGCCTACCAAATTTTTCAGTAGGCAGGGTGGATAACATACTTCGAAAGGTTAGGAGAATTTGATCCTCAACAAGTTTTAGAGTTTGCGGAGAATTTTCAAGAAGATTACTCCGTGGTCCAAGGGGTCCGAATTTCGGTCACAGAGGAAGATATAGCACAAGTCTCAGGGTTGCCGGTCACAGGTGCTCGCTGGTTTAGCAGGAAACAAGTCATTTTAAATGCACAGCAGGACTTCCTTCTTCCAGAGGAACAGGTTGAGAATAAAGGCCGCGGTATAAGTCTGCATTCATTACCTCACCCATGGCCAACAGTAGCTGAATTCATCAAGCACTATTTGACTTGCGAGGGGCGTTACCAGGTAGTTTATCAACACGACTTTGTTTTAATGAATCATTTGCGGCATGGTCGATTAGTTAACATTCCTTATTATCTGCTTGGATGTATTAAAAACATGTCATATTACTGTAGACGGGTAAAATTCCCATCACTATCCCTTACCCATCATCGCTTATGTCAATTATTAATTCAGAGGGGTTTTGCTCAGCAAAACCCCCCTCTGAATAATCCACTCCTCCTTCTCCAGCAAGCCCTTGAAATTCCCCAACAAGCCGAAATTCCCCAGGAAGCTCTCGAAAGCTCTTATGAACGGCAACTGGAAGATATCCCTGATCCCCCATTGATTCCATCTTCAGAACCAGTTGACCCGCCCCCAAGGTCATCCCATTTAGCAGAGTCACCCCTTCCCACTGTCCACATCTCTAGCGATGACTCTCAAGCTGAAACACCCCCATCTCCCCCTACTCATAAAAGGAAGAGACGAACCGCAACAGTCTCTTTCTAAAAAAGGAAAACAAGGGCCACATCCCAAGCTGCCACCTCTTCCGATATCCCTTCCCCTAGAAAAGAATCTTCTCATAAAAAGAAAAGGAAAGTCACTGACTTTTCTGCTTTCCTACCTAGGAGGAAAATGAAAATGACTGTTGAAACTGAAGTCACTCCCATTTCCCCTCACCCTGCGACTATCTTGTTAAAACTTCAATCCTCATCACCATTCCAAATTCCCCAACTATTACCCGTCTCGTCCTGTGGCACTGCTCCACAAGAACCATATGCCCAGGGTAATATGACATTGTTTACTACTCAAACAGTAACTGCTCCACAAGAACCAGTTACTCACTCAGAAGCTGAAACACAAGAACCAGCTACTGAGGTGAAAAAATCATACACCAAGCATGAAAATATAAGGAAACTAGCTGTAGCTGAAACACAAGAACTAGCTACAGCTGTGGATCAGCAATCAACTCCAGCAAAATCAACCAGCACACAGGGTTCACTCACCATGGCATCTTTATTGGAGGAAAATGAATTTTTGAAGTCAGAACTAGAGGCCTATAAAAAAGAGTTGGTAATGGCAAGGGAAGCCTTTGATAGAGAATTAAATCTCTACATGTTGGCACATACAGCATCAGCACAAAATAATGACCCATGTAAAGAATACATGTGCCATGAATGTGGAAACATTTACCAACAGGCAGGATACAAAATAGTCAAAATCCCAGTGCTTGAGGCATCCACATCAGTTGCAATCAAAGAAGAACGCCCTACTGTCACAAAAGAACCAGTAGGGCCCTCAAAAAGTATGGAAAAAGAAACCAAGCCACAGATATCCTGCCCTGTGTTAGTCAGTTTAGCTACTCAGACGATGCCCCAACCTAGTACTTACAATGCCGGGACACAGACTCCACCATGGAAACAATTGGAAATAATGAATAACTGGAAGAAGCAGTATGTTGTGGATCAAGATAAAATATTACAACAACATAAGTTGGCCTGGCAGAATCAGATGTATGCCAACTGGGATAATTGGGAGCAGACACTCCAACAGCTCAAGGATTCTAAGAAAGAAATCAAGGAGTTAAAAGATAAACTGGTTTTGATGTTTTCATTAGTACAAAAATTGTTAGCCACCAGGAAACCCTCCTTGAATTATTCTATGTTCCTTTCTGAACGCCTTGTTTATTTTCAATTGAAGGCAATTAAGGATGGGAGACCTCATGAGTTGCTCACAGCGAAACAATTTGTCAAAACATTTGCTGAGGCCCCCGCTAGTGACCAACATTTGTTATGTGAACTTTATCTTCATAATGAGGCTATGCCTGAGAATAGAGAGGTCAACCTGAATCCAATTGTTGGTGATATACAAATTAGGGAATTTGTTTCATTTCTTGCCAATCAAATTACATGGCAAACTGCTTTTATTGCAAGTAGGCATAATGAGGATAATCGCCTCCTTTGGATAAGACCGGAACCTTCAAATCCGACCATTTTTCTAGCAGAATATCACCGATTTTTGCAGAAACCAGGAATGCGCAACTACATACAGCAATTGCAAGCCTCGATACTCCTAAAGTGTCATCAGTTAATCAGAGTCAAGGAAATTGCTGCCTTGAAGGCCAACACCATGTTCTGGCAACAGTCATGTAAGGAAATACAAGAGTATAACCCTTTTAGCCCTGATAATCTTCAAACTGCACTATCCAGGGTACCAAACTATATTAGATGCATTCAGCAATGTGCCGAGAATTGGATTGGTTATCATTTTCACTTCCCGGTCTTATGGATGATGGCAGAACGATACCAGTCTCCTTACAAATTGGCTAACAGGGACGAGGCAGTAGCATGGCAGAAATTGCAAAACAACCAAGGATTCTGATCTTCGACAGAAGCCACCTTCCATAGTTATTGCTTGAGTAACTTGCATGCAAAGAGTCAGTACTCAGACTCTGACTCGGACTAAAATTTTCCTGAGGACATGCAACCCTTTCAGCTGGGGGGGATGTTAGGACATCACAATGTACCATTTTTACCATACATGTTGACACCACCTTACCCTTTATATCTATATTTAAAAAGGGTTACATTATCATTTTTTCATCCATTTTATCCAAAGGTATATGAAATCCTTCTCTTTACTATATATTTAATCTGTTTACATATAATTCCACATTACTCTTTGTTGAGAAGGTAAATCCCCTCTGCGGACAGAGGTGATCCCTACTAGCCCAGCAGGGGTCTAGCAACAAACAAACAATGCTATGACGCAGGCTCCTAGTTACGAAAGAAAGATTTGGGATAAGAACCTACCTGGATTCCAGCGCTCGATCTGAAAAAGAGATGCCCCCGTCCTTCAGTCCTGGCAGATCACAATCCTTCCACGATCTGCGTGGATGAACACCTGCACACAGAAAGAACAAACAGATACAAGCATAGGAACCAGCATACGTAACTAAACATCAGTCAGAAAAGACATTACTCGCATTAACATAATGGAAAAAGGAGTGGAACCATAATCATAGTCATCTATTAAAGTGGTAAACGAATAGAAGTTACAACCAAGTTCTGACGCTGCAGCCTCCTTCGCGCGGGTCTCCGGTCGTCCACGTCTCGCAAAGCTCGGCGGGGGAAAGGGAAACCTCTCCAGAGTCTCGTGACAATGGTCTCCTTGCTCGAATGGGCCTTAAGGGAAAGGAAGGATTCTTTTCAGCACAAAGGCACTTGGGAATAGGAGATGCAAAGCTTCAGCACTTCAAGACTAGCTTGCCATGGATCTGAGCAAGCTTTTATAGATGGGGAAGGAGGGATTTGGGATCCCTATTATTATGGGATGGGCCCTATCAACAAGGAAGGTTCCATAGAAGGTGGCAAAACTACTTCCCTTCCATAGAACTCCCGTAGCCAAACCTCCCAACTCAAGATAGGCGGTGGTTGTGAGTTTGTTTGAACTCAACTTCCGCCATCCATATATAAAAAACAGTCCCTAAAATGGGTGGCGCGATTGCTGCTCTATGACAGAGCGCCAAGTGGCGCGACCTCTTTACAGGATTTCCCTGAGTGGCGCGAGTACTGAACTGTCTACCCGCGCCAATGCAAAAAGAGCTGTTTTTCATGGATTTTTGCAAGGAGATGTCTCAAGGGGAAATGAAGCTCATACTCAGAGGGATGCAATGATGATGTTTTCAGTGCATGACAGTGTTCACAGGTCACGTTATGGGTCCTCCATTGTGCGGGACGGGGACTGGTAGGGACGGTGACAAATTACTGTGTAACACTCTTATATTTCATCATTAATCGAAGGTAGATTATTGCTAACACAAGTCTAAAAGATCGCAGATAATTTATGATAAGGAACGTGCTGTGCTGAAACAATCGGCCGTTGCTGAAACAGTCGACTCCGTTGCTGAAACAGTCAGCAGGCACGTAAATTCCGTCACTACTCGTGATTTGCGATTCTGGAAGAGTATTTCGGGAACAATGGCAACAAGACAAAGAGAAGCAAAAAAGTTGTTACACGGATTGTTCTGAAGCCAATACTTTTTCTATATCTGTTGTAACAATATTTTTCTATGGAAGAATAGAAGGACCCTGTTTTAAGATAGAAGAACAGATTTGGATAAATATAGATTTTCTCTAATGTAACTGTAATAGATGTCTCCTCTTTAAAAAGAGGAGACATCATCATTAGAAGGGGAGTTAGAGACTACAGGAGAAACATTATTTTGAGCGGAAAGGAGCTAGACTCCATTGTAATGTATCATTCCTTTTTGACAGATGAATAAAGGTTTCTTTTGAGTGCTTCAATTTAACTCTTTCCCTGGGGAATCTTGTGAGAAGGAAAGGGCCCGCCTTCATCACAAGATTCACCCGATTGCTCCTGTAGTTTGTTGAATTTCTTTATGATATTTGCACCTTAATTTAACTCTGTTTACTGAATCATTATTTGCATAGTTCTGTAGTTCTTTAAGCACTCTGTTTTCTTTAACGCTGCATGAGTTTGGTAACGTTCATTCTTAAAGAAGCCAAGAGATCTTTTTCTGTTATCTGTTTGAATGTATGATTGATGCCGGGAAACAAGTGCTGAAGATTCCTGTGCAAAGGAATAGGGTCATGTTCCCATAAGTTGACTCTCTTTTTCTTGCAGTGTGATTAGTATCAGGAGACAGGTGCTGAAGGTTCCTGTTCATGGGAATAGGGTCCTGTTTTCTTGGATTGATCTTTTCTATAGTGTGATTAGTGTCAGGCAACAGGTGCTGAAGTTCCTGTTTGGAGGAATAGGGTCTTGTTCCCTGTTATGGTTGATTGGTTTCCTTTCTTGCAGGGTGATTTCTTTTCATTATCTTTTCCTAGGATTCCTTTAATGAAAGAGTGCAATAGAGGAATTGCTTCTGCTGTAACACAAGTAGACTTCAGCTTTGTTAAAGCAGGGTGTGAATAGTTAGATTTGTATGATTGATAATTGTGTGAATTTTACTACAACATTATCTTTCTTTTGGAGTTGAGCATATCCAGTGCGTGATTGTCTTTGGAATAAATAGGCCTTCCCGGGTTGACAATTTATGTGGAGCTTGAATTGTTAAAACAATTAAAGCGACCAACACCGGCGTATGTCAATACCATTTATTCAATGGAGTCACCTCTCCCTCATGATGCCCCTGTGAGGATTGGGGCACACTCAAATGCTCCCGCACTTTCACGGCTTCATTCTAACTTTCCTGTTGTGAAGGATCCTGAAAGGACACAGTGTCCTTGTCAACGAATGTAGCGGGTTTACCTTCACCTTTCCCTTGGCCTCGCCACGAGACTTATCTGTCTTCTTGGTAAATGTTTTGGGTGGTGTCCCTTCCCTTTTTGTATCCTTAATGACCAGCCAAGCAGCCTGGCTTCTGTTATATCTTTTAGCAGGGGTAGAAGGCCTCTTTTGCTGGGAGCCCTTCCCAGTGGTTTCACCAGTTACCATAACTTCGTCATCCCCATCATCTTCTTTAACCTTTGGTCCATGGGTATGTGTATTCTTCTTCGGTTTCTCTGTGGGTTTTCCTCACTGAATCCTAAGAATTCAGAATCTCCATCATCCACAAAATGGTCTTATGTCAGAAATTCCTCCCATGTATTTTTCTGTTTCTGCAGGACTTCCACCAAAATAATCTTCACCAGCCTATGATGGTAGAGGTTTTCCTCTATTATGGTGACCCTCACTTTTGCGACCATGGACATTTTTATCAATGACATTTTTAAATAATAGGGAAAATTTATGGGCTTGTATCAAAACTGTCCAAGAAGCCTAACATGAAACAGGAATGCGAGGCCAAGGTGACCCTCACATGTAACATAATTCAGCAAGAAAAAAAATAACTGACAGTATTTAATCCTTAAAAAATCCTTTGGAATCCCCTTACTCCAGTTGAGGTTTGAGTGATCCTTTTGTAGGAAATATTTGCACATTTCTTTGTTGAAGCGACATTTTTTAAACCATCATTCTCCATCTTGCAGAATTCCACATGCCTGCGCCACCAAGTCTTCCATCAACCTAAACTATATGTTTCCAAACTGTGCTTTATCCCCATTCAGGTTCAAGGAAAAATATTTTGTTACTTCAGAGTTATGGCCGCTGAACCTCTAGAAGAAAGGAAACCATCCCTCCTTTTCTATTCTTGCCTTGCTGCGAGAATCAGCTTCCAGCAGCGTAAGGCTCTATGGCTTGAATCAGACAGGGGCTCAGAGCTTAGACATGGAGGAGGATAAAATGGACAGGAAAGTGAGGAAACAAATAGGGCAATTAGGGACAGAAGGAACAGAGCAAAAGATTTCTCAATCACATAGGGGCCTAGCCAATGTGTGTCAAATTTCCCTTTGAAGTTTTTAAATTTAGAATCATACAACAATGCCTAATCTCCCTCTTTGAATTGTTTGTTCTTGATGTATTTGTCGTACCATTTAGCCCTTTTTTGTTGGATCAAGTCAGTATGCTCAAAAGAATCCTGCCTAATCTCATCTCAATCATTGAGCTGCAAGATTTCTGATGTTGTGCTTCATCAAGGTTTATACCCAAATCTGATTCCATTCTAAAGGTTTTGATCTTAAATTCAATGGCCAACAAAACTTGTTTTCCATACACTAGTTCATACATAGAGAAGCCAGTGTAACCCCTCCATGTAATCCGATAAGCCCACAAGGCCTCAAGAAGTCTGTCATACCAATCCTTCTTGTGTAATTTCACTGTCTTGGTAAGGATTGTTTCTAGCACCTTGTTGGTTGATTCCACCTGCCCATTGGCCTGTGGATGATAAGGGGTGGACTTCCGGTGGGTGATCCAGATATTTTTTCACAATTTCCTACATAATCTTAGACACAAGCTAAGCACCTTGATCAGTAGCTATTTCCCTAGGTACTCCAAATCTTACAAAAATATCAGAGAAAAGAAAATCTGCCACTGCTTTTTCCGTTGCTCTAGGTAGTGCTCTTACCTCCACCCACTTTGTCACATAATCAGTACAAACCAAAATATACTTCTTACCTTTGGATATAGGATTTATGGGACCTAAAAAACGAAGAGCCTACCTCTCAAATGGTTCTATGAGAATCTATGGCTACAAAGGCATCTCATCTAATTGTACAGGTTGCCCCATTCTCTCACAGCTATCACACTTCTGAACATACTCCTTTGCATCCTTGAAGAGATTTGGCCAGTAATAACCTGAGCAAAGGATCTTATAAGTTTTCCGCTTGTATGCAAAGTGTCCTCCACATGATTCATCAGGACATGCTCTTAGGATGTCATAGATCTCATCGTCTCTGACACACCTATGGATAATCAAATCAGGTCTAGTAGAAAAGAGATCTCCCCTAATCCAAGAATAATCAACACTTTTCTTAATGATTCTCTTTTTCTGATTAGGTGAAAAGTAGGGTGGAAAATTTCCTGTAGCAAGATAATTTGCCATGTCTGCAAACCAAGGTGTTTTAACACAGACGACAAACAAATTTTCATCTGGAAAGTTATCATTAATAGGAACATCCTCACCTGCATGGATGAGCCTAGACAAGAAATCATCTACCTAATTTTCTTTTCCCGGTCTATCCAATACCGTGATGTCAAATTCCTATAGCAACAACAACCACCTAGTAATTCTGCCATTAGTTACTGGTTTATTCATGAGATAACGAATAGCAGAATGATCTGTGTGTACAAAAACTTCATACCTTGTGATGTAATGTCTAAACTTGTTAATAGCATAAATCACAATAAGGAATTCTTTTTTAGCTACCATGTAATTCAGTTTTGAAGGAGTCAAGTTCTTACTAATAAAATAAATGGCATGGGTTACATCATCCTCCTTTTGATCCAATACTGCTCCTATGGCTGAATCAGAGGCCTCAGTGGAAATATGAAAGGAAAATTCCAATCTGGGCCTCTCAAGACAGATGCTGAAGAAAGCTTTTCTTGATTTTATCAAATGTAGCTTGACACTGATCATTCCAATGAAATTTAGATTCTTTGGTCAAAAATTTAAACAATGGAGAGGCTACCTTTGTAAATTTTTCAACAAACCTTCTGTAGTAACCTGAATGTCCAATGAAACTACGAACTCCCTTTTGATTGGTTGGTGGGGGAAGATTTACAATAACCTCAATCTTTGCTGGATCGACCTTAATTCCTGCAATAGAAACATGATGAACCAAAACAATACCTTCAATCATAATCAGAAAACATTTTTCATTATTTAACGAAATATTAGTTTCTCTACATCTCTACAATTTTTTTTGAAGATTATGTAAAGATTCTTCAAAAGTATCACCCATAACTATAAAATCATCCATATAAACTTCTACGTAATCATGCAAAAGATCATAGAAAATACCAAGGACCGCCTGTTGAAATGTGGTTGGTGTTTTTCATAGAGCAAATGGTAATACTTTGTATGCATAGATACCCTAGGGACATGTAAACGTTGTCTTTTCCTAATCCTCAGGGACTATCCTAATCTGATTGTATCCATTGAATCCATCTAGGAAGGAAAAGTACTTTTTCCTTGCTAGAGTATCCAGTACTTAGTCTATAAACAGTAAAGGGAAATGGTCTTTTAATGTAGCTTTGTTTAATTCCCCGTAATCTACACACACACTCCCCATTTACCATTTTTCTTAGAGACAATGACTAGTGGGGATACCCACTGGCTATCTAAGATAGGATAGGTGAATCCTACATTTAATTTTTTTTTTAATTCACATTTTACAATTTCCCTTAAAGCAGGGTTCATCCTCCTTTGTGGTTGTCTCACAAGCCTAGCATTTCTTCTATATAAATGTGATGAATGCATGTGTTTGGGTGAATTCCTCTCGTATTAGTATCTTCCCATGCAAATGTATCTGAATTTTTTTTCAATGTTTGAAATAATTTATTTTCTTGTTCATGATTTAAGGCAAAATTAATGTTTAAAGATTTTTCAGGAAAAATTTCCATTACCTTACTCCCCCATTCAGACATTGAATATGCAGGAAATGCAGATAAGAGGGCTGAATGTAATTTAGAAGCTGAACTATGTTCATAAAAATCCTATAGATCAGTAATGATATCTAAATTATGACTAGACTGTCTTCTAGATGCTATGGGAAATCAGGATTAGAAATAAAACAATTTATCAGATTTTCCTCAGAGTTTTCCTTAATACTCATGGATTGGGATATTCTTAAAACTGGCTGGGTACCTTCTGAATCATGTTCTTCTTCTTCTTCAACCCAATACTTGTTTTTTGATCTCAAGAGGGGTTTAGCAGGGGGATATAAGTTGATATGTTTTGTTTCAGCCCCATGAGTGATAGTCATGTTTCTAGATCTACACCCCATGTAGGCATCATTCATGGCTAGCCACGGTCTCCCCAAGATCAATAGGTGCCCTCCCAAGTTAGTTTTAGGTTGATGAACATAAAAATATGCAGGGTACTCCCAAGAATCCAATGACATGACAATGTCTTCTAAAGCACCCTCTAGCTTTACCTTAGACCTATCTGCTAATTCTAACATGGTAGGAGTGGGTAATAAGTCAAAAGATCCTATATGAGATAAAGTTTCTATAGTCATCACATTGATGGCTATACCTAAATCAATCAAAGTGTTATTTATGGGGTCTCCATTGATGAAGGTGGTCACCATAGGGATTCTGAGATCCGCATATTTTTCAGTAACAAATCCAGTAGACATTAAACTTGAAAGCTTTCCACCTACTTGAATTGTTGACGATTCTTTATTTTGTCTCCCTAGTTTCTTGGTACATAGTTCCCTCACTATTTTGGAATGTATTGGGATGTCCTTTATTTCTTGCAGTGATGGGATCTTGATGAACCTATTTCTTAGTTCAGACACAAGATCAAATTCAGGTTGTTTTGTTTTAATTTCCATTTCCAACCTCTATGGAAATGGAGTCTGGACTATATGAGATGAGGAAGGTTATTGTGGCCTTGAGGTGGATGGTTTTTCTGGTTCAGGTGTGGTTTCCTCTTTAGGCATATCTAAGGTATCTTCTTCTACAGTCTCCTCAATTCTTTTAGGCTGAGTCACCACTTTTCCCGACCTAAGGTTTATTTCCTACAGCTACACAGGAAATTCCTACAACTGTACAGGAATAGACATTTCCTACAAAGATGCAAGAAATTCCTGTAACACAGGGTCAAAAACTTCCTGCAGTGGCTGAGGTACAATACAGTAGGTAGGAAAAGTGGGATAAGTGACTAATCCAATGTTTTGATCGTATCAGATGGTTTTATTATTGAGATTAGACAATGGTTGAGCAGGAAGTTGTGTGGGACGAGGTTGATTTGGTGGGGCTGTCAATTGAGGCTATTGTTGCATTTGTATCATTTGTTGCGGCATGGGTTATGAATAAAAATTTTGAGCTGGGAAACTTTGTGTAGTAGGATAAGAATAGTCCCCCTGCTAAGGCTGTTGAGGAGGCCAAGGCTGCCAGGGCATTGGAGCATTTCAAATTTCATTTTGAGCATAAGGAAATTGAAAATTTGACTGTGACATACCTGCAAGATGTGGCTGCCATGGTATCTGAGGTGCCATTGCATAAAGTGCATTGACAACTCCTTGATTTTCTATGTATGTTGCTTTAATTTCAGGCATAAAATGACATTGATCAGTGGAATGCTCAGCCTCAAAAATTCGACATACCTCGATACTATCAACAGGGCATTCCCTTAGAGCATGTTTCTTCCTGCATTTGGAGTAGAAAACTGCCAAGGCTTTCTCTAGTTCATCTTGTTTAAACCGTTTCTTCTTAGCCCGCAAAATATACAGTTGTGAAGATAAAGTGTTGAGAATATCAGTTCTAAAATTTTCAAATAAATTGCCCATTTCAGCTCTGGTTACTCCAGCTCTGACAACTGATTTGACAAGCTTGGAAGAAGGATCTCTTGGTCCTCCTCCAACCTTGGAATTTCCTCTTGAACATATTTTACAAATCTCACACACATCATCATAACTAATATTTGATACATCACCTGCTCCCATTAGATTTAAGACCTCCAGATATTCTAGTCTGGTTGCCCTAAGAAAAATGTTTCTCTTGGTCTCTTTATCTAGTTGATTCATATTAGATCTCTGCAAATTGTATTGGAATCTTTCTACCAAATCTTCAAGGCTCTCCCCTTCCTTCTAAGCCATCCCAAAAATATCTTCTCTGAGGTCTCTAGTATTGCATTAGTCTTGGTACTTTCTCAGGAATACCTTCTTCATTTCATCCCAAGTTGCAATGGATTTTGACCCCAACCCCATAAACCACTTGAGAGCTGCATCCTTCAATGTAGTAGGAAAAATCTTCAGCTTCTGAGAATTGGAAGAATGTCATAGCTCCGACACAATACATCAAATTTGAATAGGAAGGCATCTGGATCCTCAGTATAAGTACCATGAAAATTAGGCAAGGTCGAAGGAAGGATATTTTTCATCTGAGTAGCTCCACCAGTCTCCCTAATAGGGAATTCAAATGTGACTAGTTTCTCCTCCTTCTCATCAAAGCCTCCATTGGTATTACCAGTACCTTCTTCATGAGCCATATCAGTCCAAGAAAGAGTGGGACCTTTAAAGACTATAGATTCATCAGAGTCAATGGTATGGAACTCTAGTTCTTTAATAGGGCTCACAAGGAACTCTTCTTCAGGCTGACCACTGAGCAAAGATGTTGTCTTCCTTGAAAGGGGAGATTCTAAATGGGCAACAATCGAGGATTATCCAACATAGTGTTCTTCTATGGAAGTGTCAATATGCTTCAGACTGTAGACCTCTTGCTCGGATTCTTCTTCCTTTACTGCCTTGTTTCTTGCAGAATTCATTTTTCTTGCTAGTGTATTAGTAAATGAAGTGGTGCTCACACCACCACGAAAAATATAGAAAATATTGGACCCTATTCATCTGGCATTTAAACAAAATTAAAAAAATTTACCAAACAATTAGGACACGGCTTGGAAAGTGTCTGACCTCTGTGGGTGTGTGGGTTGTGCCCTTCATATTTTCACATCAACTCCCAATCTGCAAAACAAAATCAGAGCAGAACAACGACACCAAAATGTTGAGTCAGAGTATATGCTTATAATTTTCCAATCATAAATTGTCAACCTAGGAAGGTAAATTGATGAGATGCAGTGCAAAGTGTATGCAGGCTGATTACTTCAAGTGTTAATAAATTATACACACATCAACTAATGCTTCTTTCCTATGTCAATACTTGGCAACAATGGCTATGGAGTGGCATATGTCATCCCTGGACAACACTAAATTGTTGATATTGACCATGAAAAGATAAATATCAAACAACAATCAACAATTCATGCTTCTTTCCTGTATCAATACTTTAGTAGAAATGGCTATGCAGTGGCTTATAACATCCCTCTAAAACACTTGGGTTTGTTTATATTGGTGCAGGAAAAGGTAAAAGATCAACCACAATCAAGAATCCAACTTAAAGAGCATGAATCCAAACATTAATCAAATGAAAAGAACTCATTAGAATAAATAATTAAATCACTTAACCAATTAACATTTTGCTGCAGGAAATGTCGAAAGAAAGCACTAGCTGCATATAGGAATTATTAATGCATAAATGAAACAAAAATAAAACACACACTATGATGCAGGAGTTGTGAGCGAAGGGGGCCCTCCCTCACTCACAACTCCTTCAAAAGTCGAAGAAGGTGCTCAGAAATGTAAACAGAACATAGACTATTGATGGAAGTTAATGAATATGAGGAACATGTGCCAGGGACTAGTGTTAATGAGTGCTAGCTATCATGCCAAGGAGGGAGTGACAAAGTATGATAAGCATTGGTAAGGCATGCTAGGGAATATAAAGGCATGGAAATAAGTGCTAAAGTGTACTAGGGAGTCCCAGGGTGTGCTAATTATATGTGCCAAATAGTGCCAAGATATGCCAATACATGCTAGGTGCTAAGGGTGTGCAGGGTGCCGGGGTATGTCAATATGTGTTAGGAAGTGTCAAGGAAACAAAAGGAATAAAAAGCTAAAATGCAAGGAAATGAACACATAAGAGGGTTAATAATTTGGGACTTTATCTTTTTCAAAAGGGGCATGCTAGGCACACTAATGATAGGTCCCAATACATGCCAAGTGGCATTTTGTGCCATGTGCTAATATATGTCAATGCATGCAACCAAGGTGTTCCAGGGCATGCTAGGGATTGCATGCATGCCAGCACATGCTAGTAGAGTTCTATATTGTGCTAGCGCATGCCACCATGTGCTTGGGCATCAGTGTCATGACAAGATGTCCTAGGTACAAATATTTTCCAAGACATGGAAGGTGCTAAGAAATTTTAATGTGCCAAAGCATTAATTTAATGTGTGCCCAATTTGTTGAGGAGTGTTAGGTCTTTCGCATTAATAGAATTGACAGAGTTTGATTAAGTATTAAATAATATATTTCCTACACACACCAGTGGAACTTTATCTAAAGGGATTCTACTAGATACTAAACTTAATAGATATGAGTCATGTATTGACTCATAAGAAAAATCTATTCGACAAGTCATTACTTGAGGGAAATGATACACACTAATTACTTCTTAAAAAATTGAGTGACTCTAACCACTAAGGTGTTTGACATATTATAAAAATGACTCCACAATGATTGTCTTAAATTATTATCTTTTGACAAAAATTATATTAACAAGCACATAGCATCGTCAAAAAATCATTGGAATGACCAATGATGATGAAATTTTTTTTTACCATCACCAAAAGTAACAAAAAGAGAATTGGTGAGGGTCATTAAAATATCGTCACTAGAAGTGTGACCAAAGAGAGAATTAGTGATGGGACTTTAATGACCCTCACCAAAAGTGTCATTGAAAATGGCCTTGGTGATGAAACTTAAAGGACCATCACGATACACACTTATAGTGATGCTTTTTTAAGGACCGTCACCATATGTGACATTGGTGACAGACCTTAAATGTCTGTCACAAGCATGACCCTCACCAATGTCCTTTTTTCTTGTAGTTATTGGAGCACCTCCTTGCTCCCCAAAAGAACTAGTTCGTCTCTCTAATCCCTTGCAAGAGGAGCCAAGGTGAAAATTTCCTTTTCTCATATAATAAGGGTATATATATAACGAAGAGGTGATGCTTCACCATCCTTGTGACTCTTTGACCACCCTCATGACTATTTTAATTCCTACAAATTTTCAAATTTACATGAATCTTCATATTCTAAATTTTTCCTTTATAATTCCACTTTACAATACATTTTGAATAGGTTATTACATGATCCACAATAATCATGTGGAATATGACGACTTGTGACAGGACATGACATGAAATAAATGACATGGACTAGATGATGATGAGAGATTACCAAGTTGTCCTTCTTGTTGCTTCTTTCTTTGTGTCTTCTTGAAAATATGATACATGTTCTTCTTCTTCCTTCTCCTTATGAATTGAAGTTGAGGAGTCTTCCATGTGATATTGATCTTCATATTTTTTTATAGTTTGTTGTTCCTTCATCTTCTCACCTGGTGATAATATTATATTTTCAGATCCATATGTCTCTTGTAGCATGCACTCCTTATCCATATCCTTCTTCATCATCTTTCCATAATATGCTAGAGTACCTGCATATGCAATCCACACATGAAAATATGACATCATTCCAATAAACCCCTAGTATAAAATGGTGCATATTGATCCACTGAATTAGTCAGAACCAGGTGACAGGCTAGGAAAGAGGCTCAGTAATTATGAAATTGCGTAACTTAGGTAGTCAGGGGTGAAGCTTGACCTTGAGATTGCAAAATGCACAGTTCATTCTGGACTGAGGAAGAAAACTATGCAATATGGGAGCTTAGTGTGACAGGATGAGGGGGTTTTCACTATTTCAAACAACTACATAGATCTAGAAAGTAGAGTAGATCTGGTGATTTCACAGTTGCGTAGCTCAAGAGCTTAATGGATAGGGTTGAGGTTTCAGACTGTGAATGTGTAGTTCAGGCCTAGTTGGAGGGAATTATTGCACAGTTTCCAAGGCCAAGGCCCAGGCTTGAGCATTGAAATTTTGAAATGCGTAGTAATAGAAGGCAAAGAGGCCAGGTGATTATAGAGTTGTGTAGTTGATGAACTAAATATTGAGGCTTAAGGAGTGAGACTGTGCAATGTAAAAGGCTAACTGGCCTAGGGAGAAATATTACGTATTTTTGGGACTCGGGGGCTGGGCTTGAGCATTGAGGTTGTGAAAAGCATAGTTTTGGGAGGAAGAGACTATGCATTGTGTAGTGCCAATAGATAAGGTTGTTTCTTGAGGGCTAAGGCTACACAACGCACAGTTCAGTAGGGCTAGATGTGGCTAGGTTGTTTGGTTGGGAATTTTCTGAAATTTGAATAAGTGTGGGATCTGTGCAACTCATGTGAAAATGGAAAAGACTTGATTGTAATCACACACTTGAAATAACATAGATAATCCAAAACATGTTAAAAAAATATTTCCCTCAATGCGAAAACTTTTTAATGACTTTATGACACTAAAGTTACACTTTATGGCGACCATGCCAACACTTGTGTGAAAATGCTTACAAATTTGGGAATGAGTGGGACTGATGTTTACATGGTTATACCAAATCATTCACACAAATATAAACCCTTTAAAACACCAGAAAAAACATACATACATTGTGCGACAACTAACATGCGAAAATAGAACAATTTCTAAAGTGCGAACGACTCTTGCGATATGTGAATGATAGTGAAAGTAACACATGCCAAAGAAAATATAACATGAAAGCAACACTATTTAGAGTGAAATAAAGAAAATGTGATAATAGAGATCATGAAAACAACCCTCGTGAAAACAAAGGAGCGCAAAAGCAACAATTTTCAAAAAGCATTGAAATGGAAGTACAAACACAAGTAGAATGCAAAAAACTTGTCATTTTTAGTGCACACTGTTTGTTGAGATGAATTGGACATTGTACAAGAAAAATATTAATGAAACATGTTATTCTTGTCCAAGACTGTGCAAAAGAATGCACTTATTCCCTTATTATGGACTGAGCATGTGTGAGCAAGTGACTTCGACACTTTCAATCCAAGAAGGGAGCTTAAAATCATTAGCTGACCAAGAAGGAATATGGAAAAACCAGTTGTAAGATCCACAATAGGATCCAAAATTCGAGTGTACGCAAAAATTTGGAGGGTATTTTTCATAACGATAACACTTGACGACACACTGGTAGAACTCAAGCTTCTCTTCCTTGGAAAATTCTTTCATGCACGATCTAGTTCCTGAGAAAGTACTGATTCATCATTGAGATTACCATGGCTTCCCCACTTACCCATGCATAAACATAGTCCCCTTCATTCCTTTACTCAGTTAAAAATAAACATAATACAAATGATCATACAATGTTTTGAAATGGGATAAGGTAATGCAGTTCGTGAGCTTTATATTTTTAGAATATATTTTTTCATCTTTGGTGTTGCTTCACTACCAATAGGCTTGGATAGTACCCCAATGGAGTCATTTCAGGAATACAAACATTACTCTACTACCAACGAGCCTAGGCAGTACCCTGAAGGATTTTATTTCTTCATCTCTTTGTGCAGGAAGTCTTTCTCTTCTATCACCTTTATTTATTTATTTATATATGACTACGCATCGAAACTTATTTATTTCATGGGCGGAAGAGGGATCCCAAATTATTCAGAGCAGGAGAGGTTTTCCTTTCACAGAATCATATATAAGTCCTCTTATATTAGTTTTCTCATTTATATTTTCCCCTTGTTCTTCTCTACTTGATTAGATCAGTCTAAAAACACCGAAACATAAAGACCTAACTGTAGGCATGAGGTTTCCCAAATATACATGGACATAATGGTTTGACACAATGCTTTATTAACACAAGGATCATATTTTATGTTGGAACATCATCGACCAAAAGACGTAATCAAGAGAAGGAAGAAGGATAGAGAGTTAGCCAAATGTTGTAGTCTCACAAAGTCCTTTTCTATTTTTCGTTTTCTCTTTTTGGCCAACAAAGCATCTTCATGCACAGTCTCACAAAAAAAAAGGAAAGAAAACACACAACAAGGAAACAAAAATGGATGACAAGAGAGAAAATGGCTAAAGAAAAACATGATGTGAAACAAAAACAAGACAAAATACAAGAAACAAGTGCAGGTTGGATGTGCACGTAAATTAAAATTCAGCTAGATGTACTTCTAACCTAACCAACTAGAAGGTTCAGGTCACATATAATGGAATTTATAATGTAGCCACTGTAATTTTTTCTGACCTACAATCAAAATTATATGATCAATTAAAACAAATCTAAAAAAAATGTGCAATATAAAAGACAAAAAACTTGAATAGCTTGCACAAAAATTTGAAGGTCTTTCTTATCAGCAAAAAGATAGGACATAGCCACCGCTTCCAACCAGTTTATATTCTTACCTTTTTTATTAGAACCATCATTCAAAAAACCTCTGAAGCTTACCATGAATGTGTCTTCATCTACATTGGACTCCTTCGAAAGTGTGAGGAAATATCAAAACTTGTTATTTTCAACGATAATTCCAGGTAAGATTGTTCCAACCATTTAGAGATTGGATCATAAAATTCATGATAATCATCTTCAAAACCTCGAAATATTTGAAAAGATGAATTTTAAATTAGAGGCACAAGAATACGATGAGAATCTTGTGAGGTAAAATAAATTTGATCATATTCAGTGGGCATGTTGAGACAATGAGGATTTTACATAATCATAAACGAGTGAAAAATTACCTCAACTCAACTTGCCAAGTACCTAGATAGTGAGATGTTAAACCATAAAAATAAAAGGGTGTAAAAAAACTGTCATTACATGTGTTGATGTGAAAATAATAAGTTGAATTCCAGTCACCAAAGACAAGATCATGATTAGATGGGTTGGTTAAAGCATAAAATTCTGAGTTTGTAATTAACAAAGATAAATGAATTGTGTATGCTCCAAATAATAAAAACAACTTCCTTAGAGGCTGAATGTGATGAATCATTTTCCTAGAATTGGTGATGAATTGTAGAAGCATCATAATAATTGAAATAATTTAAAAGGGATGCCAAGAAAACAAACATGTGAGTCCAGTCAGGACATAGTGAGAGGAGAAGGAGTTGATTCACACAATAACTTGTACATCCATTATCACTCAAGAGGATTTTAGGTGCAACGAAGGGAAATATTTACAATATAACATTCACAAGAAGAACCAGAAGATAAATATTAAGGAATTAATTTTATATGCATGATTCCTTCGTCCAAAGATAGTCCTTGGAATGATGAACTTTTCAATTCAATGACTCTATGAGACATACACATTCCCAACCTGATTTTGATGCAAGATATTTACATGAAGATGAATTAACTAAAGAAGAATCTTGAATATGATCAGAATTAAAGTCTTGAAATTTTGAAAAATTACATCCAAAATACCAAACATCTTTAAAAAATAAATTTACGTCGAGTAAAGCCATGTAAAAAGAAATATTGTGTGAAATAAACCAAATCTGACTTAGTTCGAGGAGCTTACCGAAGTTGTAAGATCTTGACATAGCCATCAATGGAATTTGAATTTCTTGACTTGCTGACAAGTCCTGAAAATTTCAAGGATTGTAAAATAGGATTTTGAAGACTCAGCCATATTGTGCATGGTGTGAGGATAGCTACTATGACTGGTTTCAATAAGACTACTCCTCACCATATGGCATCCATCATTGTCACTAATTTGACCAGATTCTTCAACTTAAACAACCATATTACTCAAGTCGAAAGATTCTTATTGAAGATGAATGAATTGGGGAAATTTCATGAGAAATTTGATTTGAAGAGTTGTCTTCATGCAAGGGAAGATATGATGAGGGATGGGAAGTGTACTCAATGATTTGATTGTTTTCATTTGCACCATGGATAATCGTGCCACCTTGTGCTAATTTTGAAGTTAATTTTTTGATTTAAGAACTTGAAGAGCATGGAGTATATTCACCGCACGTAGGTGCATTGCAAATGGTAGAGCATAAGGGATATCGAGATGAAGATGAAAATTAAATAAGTACATATTATTTGACCGAATCATATTTTAGATTAAAATCTTCATGAGAAACTAAAACATCAGCTGATGTAATTGCACATTCGTGATCACATACATAAAAAAAATCGTCATCATTATAATGATTTTTTCCTAAGGCTACATATTGATCGAAATAATTGCTTGCATTTGTTTCACTACATATATTAGGAGATTGAAAATCATCCAAGAATGGAAGCACATCATCTTCACATGAAGGATTTTGGAAAATAGAAGAAATATTGAAAGAATATTCAACTTCATGATCCTCTACCTGTTTAATGTGAATTCCTTGTATCTAATCAGAATTTAAACCAGTAACTTGAAAATCAAGAGAGTGTGAAAAAATAGTTCCTGGAGAATATTTCTCAAGTGGATCATGGTACAAATATTCATGTCCTTTAGACTATAGGGGATAGTAAAAATCCAAATAAGATTCAAGACTAAAAATGAATAGTAACGTCATCCTATGGAATGGAGGAGTTAGTCTTCACAGTAGGCTTTATGAGCCAATATGGAATTTCCTCTGTTGAATCTGAATCCTGAAAAGTGGAAGAAGAATGAGAAGATGGCTTAGGAATTTGATTTACATATTTCCCAATTTTACAATCACCACAAGGAGGAACCCACCTCGGGATTAGAAAAGGAGAAGGAAAAGTAACAAAAGGAATAATAGGTTCCTCCTCTAAAATTAGAGGTGTCTCATGATTCACAAGAGTTGGGGAAGTGAAAAAAATCAGGCGGTTTAGATTAAAATTGATTCAAAGAGGTCTGCACAAAATGTTCAAACTTTTTCTAACAAAAAGCTTGATCCATATCTTCTCCAAGAAAATCATAGCATAAATGAAGGAATATATTAGAAAAAACCTCAATGAATTCATTAGGATCCATTATAAGTTTATTTATTCTTTTGTGAACATCTTGGTAATCATACCAATCGAAATCTTGATGACGCTCCTTAGTAAAACGACGAAGAGAATGAATGGAAGTAGATGGTAAGGTATGAGAATAATGCTTAAGAGGACCTTCGATAGTGAGGGTGAATAGAATACACATAACATATTCATCATTGATTTGGAAATTTTTAAGAAACCCAAGAAAATAATTTATGTCTCTAGATAGAAATAAACCACCCTCACCATTAATTTTAACTGAGACAAGGAATGAATAAGTTCTGCGGATATTGAAATTTTTTGAGGAGGTAGGTTATAAAAAACCTTTGGGATTATGATTTGGGAAAGAGAAATCTATGAGAGGAGATTCAAAATAGACTCAACGGGCACAACATGTCATCTAGGCCTACTTCTAGCACCATTGTTAATAGTGCTAGAAATACATTAACGAAGGGATCTCCTCGACGTGAATTCAAAATTAGACCTCCTACCATTTGGAATAGGAGCCCCATCCAGAATATTGGCCTGGCTGTCATGTATTATTATATATTTTCCTTAGCTTTAACTGTCCTCTATGGGAAAACATATGTGCCTTCAAAAAGAAAGTAAGTGTGGCTGGTGATTGTTCGGTTGCAAGTGTGTCAAATTTATTCTACTATGGAGGGAAATAGTAAAGTGAGACTCTAAGAGAGAGGTAATAGTACCACCCAAGTAGGGACACATGAAAATAAGAAGGATCTGTCTAACATCCAACATAATATTGCACAAAAGGATGTGATGGTAATTACAATCAGTCAATGAGAAAGATCTATCTAGTATCCTGTAGAATAGTCCACAAGGATGGGACATCGATAAAAATCATTACAACAAATTTTGAATAATTTAAGTAATAAAATAACCAAAATAGTTCAATTAATTTATCATAGATGAAAGAAAACATGAAATACAAAAATCCATAGAACAGTCTTACAGATATTCATAATGCATGCATGAAGAACGCGATGGCCTTGAAGGCTTATGATTAAGTAAAAGTTCCAAGACACATCTATACATTCAATATCACTAGCTCTAATAACAGAGCATTGGAGTCACTCGTTTCTCCCCAAAAGAGCTAGTATATCTGTTTTATGCCTCGTGGGAGGAGACAAGGTGAAAAAGTCCTTTGCTCATACAATGAGGATGTATATATAACCAAGAGGTGATGCTTCATATTCCTTTTGATTCTTTGACTACCCTCATGATTGTTTGACTTCATACAACTTTTAAACTTTACATCACTCTTCATATTCTAAATGTGTCCTTTGGACTTCCATTTTACAATACATTTTAAATAGATAATTACATAATCCAAAATAATGATATGGCATATGATGACTTGTGATAGGACATGACATGACACTGATGACATGGATTGCATGATGATGTGATAGTGCCAAGCTTTCCTTCTTGTTGCTTCTTTCTTTTTGTCTTCTTGAAAAGATGGTAAATGTTATTCTTCTTCCTCCTCCTTATGACATGAAGATGAGGAGTCTTCCATGTGATATTGATCTTCATCTTGTGTTATAATCCAGTGTTTCTTCATCTTCTCACCTGATGATCATATTATCTATTTAGGTCCATATGTGTCTTATAACATGTCCTCGTTCTCCATCTTCTTTTTCATCATCTTGCCATAAAATGCTAGAGTACCTGCATCTGCAATCCACTCATGATAAGATGAAATTAGTTTGATAAAACCCTAGTATAAAATGGTGCATATTGATCCATTGAATGGGTCAAAATTGGGTGATAGGAAAGAGGCTCAGTAGTTGCAAAATTGTGCAACTCATGCAGTCAGGGGTGAAGCTTGAGGCTTGAGACTATGAAATGCGCAGTTTAGGCTCGACATAGGAGGAAAATTGTGCAATCTAGGATATAAGCATGACATGATGAGATGTTTTGCATTGTTTTAGTAAACTACACAATTTTGGAAGGAAGAGAAGACCTATTGATTGCGTATTTTTGCAGCTCAGGAGCTCAAGGGATGTGCTTGATGTCCGAGACTATGCAATGCACATTTCAGGCCTCAATGGAGGGCATGATTGCATAGTTTTTGATGCCATGGACCACGCTTGAGTATTGAAATTCAGAAATGCAAAGTAGGGGAATTAAAATAGGCCAGGTGATTATGCATTTTTACAGTTCAGGAGCTCAATATTGATGCTTAAGAATTGAGATTGCGCAATGCACAGAGCTAGCCTGGTAGGGGAGAAATTTTTCACAATTTTGGGACTCAAGGGGTTGGGCTTGAGCATTGAGGTTGTGAAATGCACAATTCTTGGAGGAAAAAATTGTGTATTGCATAGTGCTAAGAGAAAAGTTTGCTTCTTGAGGGCCGAGACTACGCAATGCACAGTTCAGGAGGGCTCGATGAGGCGAGGTTTCCCAGTTGGGAAGTTTTCCAAATTTGACTAAGTGATTAATACATTCAATTAATGTGAAAAATGATAATACTTGATTATGATCACACACTTGAAACAAAATATATCATCCAAAACACGTTAAAAACATATTTCCCTCAATGAGATGTCTTTACAACAAGTGCGACACTAAAGGTACACTTTGCGGTGATCGTGACGACACTTGTGGGAAAATGATTGAAACTTTGGGAATGAGTGTGACTCATAATTACGTGGTTAAAAAAGCTCATTTAAATAAATATAACCCCTTGAAACCACTAGGACAATAATACATACATTGTGCGAGAGATAACATGCGAAAATATAACAATTGTTAAAGTGGGAACGAATTTTGCGATATGTGAACGATAGTGAGAGTAACACATGCCAGAGAGAAGATAACATGGAAGTGACACTAATTAGATGAAATAAAGTGAAAGAAACATCCCAAAACATGAAAATGATACTCATGAAAACAAAGGTGCGCAGAAGCGACAGTTTGTAAAACTCACCAAAATGGAGGTACCAATACAACTAGAATGTGAGAAACTTGTCGTTGTTAGTGCACACTGACTATCAACATGGATTGGACATATCATAGGCACAATATTGATGGAACGTGCTATGATTTTCCAATATTGCATGAAATAATGCGCTCATGCACTTGTTACAGACTCAGCATGTGTGAGAAAGTGACTTCAACACTTTCAATCCAAGAAGGGAGCTCAAAAACATTAGCTGGCAAAAAGTGATTACAGAATGACCAATCGCAAGATACAAGGTAGGCTCCAAAATTTGAGTGTACACAAAATTTTGGAGGGTGTTTTTCATAGTGAAAACAAAAACCTATTTGCAATAACATAGGTTAGTCAAGAAGTGGAATCGATAGAGTGAGAGAAGGAAGCATAAGAGGAGACAACTCTCATTGAAGAGTAGAAAGAAAAAAATTGATCTGGTTCTACAAATATTTTAAAAATTAACCTTTATTTTGAATGTGCATATGTTAGAAACAATGAGGAAGAAGCAAGAACATTTGAATATGAAATAAGTTTCCTTGAAGCATGACTTGCAACACCATGCTTTAATGAAATCTGCATAGAAGTTGCAACAATGAATGTTCAAGAGAACATGGACGTTGAAAAATAGGAAAATGTTAATGAATTTTTCATGTATTGGAGTCCTAAAGAGATAAAATTTTATCATGAATTTAAGTTGCAAAATATTGATGATGAAAAAAACATAATAGAAGATGACATGTGGCAGAAATATACATACAAACTTACTTTTGAACAAGTAGAAGACATACATGGATAACTTGAAACAATGGAAGAAATACACTAGAAACTGAAATTTGAAGCCTAAAACAAAAAGAAAAAGTTGAAGAAATTTAGAGGCTACAAGATTTGGAACAAAATAAAAAGGAAATGAAATCCAACTGATGTTAATTTTTTAAATTGTAATCCTAGCTGAGACCCGGACCAACAAGAATCTTAATTTTTTTTTTTTGGTTATAATTAAGGGGGAGTGATGGAGAAAATAATTCCAACAACCTATTCTTGTCTGCTAGGTGTCATAACTGTCAATCTAGGTGTCATCGTTAGTTTGAATTTACTTTATCTTAGTTAAGTTTAGTTGAAAGTTTCACTCCAGTCATTAATTATGGTTGTATCCTATGTAATATTATCTCCACCTCTTTCAATCTTTAACACACGAAGATGTAGTCAAACATAGCGAAAAAATGTATCTATACAAAACCCATAGATTTCATCTTATGTTCCCCATTAAAAAAAAATCAACTTCTATTACAGACACTCATCGCGGTTAATCAGCCGATACTTGTGGGTGTTCATTGATATAGACATTTGTGTTAGTTGTTTTTTCAACTAAAGAAATCATGCTTGTAGTAGCTCTCAAGCATACATTTTCTTTCTCGGGATTAGACTACAAGACCTGTGGGAACAAAATCTCCCCACCTAACCATTAGACCACATCGTCGAAACTAGACAATTTTTCTAGTTATATAAATGATTTACTATTGCAACCTCATATCCTTGCCTTGGGGAATTTTAGAACATTAATATATGTGCTCGCGCTCTTGGCCGGGCACATTAAAAAATACTAGAATTATTGAATGTATGTGTTGAGGCTCTCGTATGTATAATTTTTTCTTAGAGAGGAGAAGTTGAATTTCTATTTTTTTTGAACTCATTCGACAATGCATACATGGGTTACATGCTTTGGTTCTTCTCACTTTTGGAAAGTTTTTCTTTATACATATCATCTTACATTACATTAATTACTTCCATGGTATATGTCAGCTATCACTTCCTTACTATTTCTGATCGTTGTTGCTTTTGGAGATTTGCTTCCTGTGACAATTGATTTAATTAGGAAGTATTTCCTTTTGCGTTAGATTCAATTTTTTTACACGTTTTGTCATTCTGATCTATGTTTCAATATTTCAGATCTATATATATTGTATCTGTGCTTATTTTTACCCTTGCCGCAAAGGAAGGCATTGTTAGGAATATTGAATTCATCTCTCAATGATCGCACAGGAGACCTCACACTCAAGTATGTTTTTTGAGCCAAAAATTGGTGTGGCTATCAGGATGGAGCTGAAGAACATGACATAAATTCTATCATGCTAAACAAAAAGACAAGTATTTTTGGTTATTTTGCAGGTCCCATATCCAATAGACTTGGCGAAGGTTACATTTGGAGGGTCATAATGCTGCAGCACAAAGAAATGGCATTCTTCAAGAGGGTCTACTTGACAGTCTCTTGGGGTTTCTAAATTTGAAGTTAAACCCATTTTTTTTTCAGTTTTACATAATTATTGGTTTGGAGCTACATTTTCTTGATGGGAATTTGTATAAGGTCCTATATGTTTATCAAACATTATTCTAAAGGATCACCTGAGTAGGGTTGGTAGAATGAAGAGATGATCTCGGCTAGAGGCAATTGTTTTTTCATTAGGGGAATTTTGAGGTATAAAATGGGTCTCCTAAGGAAATTATAAAATAATAGTGGAAACAATAAAATAATATTTGATTACATCATCAAATTTTAGAGGGAAAAAAGAAAAAAATACTCTTTCAACTTGTATTTTCAACTTATCTCCCAAATATTTTACTCAAATTTAGAGCGGGAGTACTGTTGGATGCAAAATTTAATTCCTTATCCAAGGAGTACCCATGTTTCATACTTTCGATGGGCCCCGCTACACAAAAACTGAGAAATACATGAAAAACGTGATTGTAATCACATTTTTTTTAATGTATTTCTAATTTTCCATGTAGCAGGGTCCATCAAAAGTATGAAACACTAGTACTCCTTGGATGAGGAATTAAATTTTGCATCCAACGAGTACTCCCACTAGAAATCTGAGCGAAAACTTTGATAGATAAGTTGAAAATATGAGTTGAAAAAGTAGTTTTATTATTTTGATTTTTAAAATATTTTTACCCTTTTACTCAAAAAATGGTGAATCATCCCCCATGGTTGACATCATCATCTTGAATTCTATTGGTTCTTATAAATTTTATTTTTCTTGTACATTTTTTTTAGGAGGCCCATTTTAGACCTCAAAAATCCCCTAATGCCCATGGCTGAAGTTTTTAGGACAAGAAGGAGTTTATGGGTATATGGTAGGTGGTAGGTGGGTTTTAGAGGTAGACGTGGTGTCAGGTATCCTACACATATGTGGTAATTTTCTCATTCATTGCCCTACGAAAGGAGGCTTGCGGTTTTGACCTTTAGGGTTGGCATGTATTTGCAATCTAGACACAATGGTTGAGAAATATAATTGTTTGAATAATATTTAGAGGTAGAATAGGGTAGGGTACTATTTGGTTTAATCAAAAGGAGTAATTGGAAAAATCATTTTCTGTCGTTCATCGTGTAATTCAGTTCAAATTATCCGTAATCCTGAGGGTTTCAAAAAATTTAAAGCTACTGTTGTCATGCATATTGGATTTGGGCTTCAGTAAAGAGTGATCCAGTCATATTTGTATTAATAAAAAAAAGTGTTGGAAGTAATTACTCCTGACAAAACACACCACCCAGCCATCACCACCTTGCTACCACCATCATGTCTTGTTGAGTTTCAAAGGGCCATCACCACCATAACCCTTTCGAATTGAAAGGATAATTCACCGACTTATTTCATGTATAAATTGAGATGATGCATAGGAGAAATGCATGATCATGGTTGTAACGCAACAATAGCTGCAAGGTATTCTAGTGAGTGTTGTATGCAGTTGTAGCTACTACTTTGTTTTTTCATGCTTATATAAATTGATATCTGATTTTTTGTGTGAACTATTTTCTTTGAGTTTTTAGGTCTGTGATTATTGTTTTCCATTTTTTACTTTGTAAATATTTCAATTGGTATCAGAGCCAGATAAGCTTAGGAGTCACCACCTAGTGAGTGATTGTAAAATTATGTTA
Organism: Pinus albicaulis; assembly: GCA_034641835.2. NCBI lineage: Eukaryota > Viridiplantae > Streptophyta > Pinopsida > Pinales > Pinaceae > Pinus > Pinus albicaulis. The sequence goes on from JAXQQM020065263.1 coordinate 41,581, forward strand.
TTTGTGGAGTGGCTAGCATGAGGATTCTAGGAGTTAGAAGACAGTGAAAATATTTTGTCGGTCATCCATCCGTAGAGTTAAATGTTGCTACAAATAGAGGTTTTTGAAAATTAAGGAAGGAGCTCAGTAGACTTCAAGGTTGCTCCAGATTAACGGAGAAGCTCAAGGCCTTTAATTTAAGCCTTTATTTGAGTGTTTCCATTGGAGATTTTCCAACCTTTTGTTTTTTGAGGAGGAGGTTGAAGTTGCTCACACTCAATGCCTTTTTTCGGTATTTGGATTTTAATGCATGTTTTTATGTCCAGCACTCATTTTATATTCGGCTGAGATTTTTAATGTTTTTCCATGGTTTACTGAACACGACTTCGATCTTTAAGATGATAAAAGTCTTGAATGTAACAAATAATTTTCTTCTTGGATTGGCTTGAATAGGAAGCCCACTATAAGTTCATTATAAAAGTTTTTTTTTGAAGCCCTGCAAGAACTTTGGTCTGTGTAACTTGTGAAAGACTTGTATTGATATTCGAAAGAGGAAAATGGAGTTTGGAAATGATTCGGGTCATTTGGTGTATGGTTTACAATTATATTGCAGAGCGTCAATGAGTGCTAGTAAGAGTGAGGTTGTAGTTGTTGCCATGTTTGGAGACTGACAATTTTAGTGAAGTCTTGTGGCGAATCACGGAGGAGCGATGTTGGTTATTGTATGCTTTGATAAACATATTATATTATTTGAAAATATGTGCATCTTCGTCGTGGCGTAGAGCTCATTCCAGGAAAGTCAAATTTAATTCTATTTTTTATGAATGATTTTTTTAATGCCCCACATGCATATGGTGAAAATTGTTAAGCTATCAAATTTGATTAAAAGAGATTTTTTTTTATTTGTTTGTGGGCAAGATATTAAAGGATTATGAAACATTTAATCAAAGATTGGGTGAATATTAGAAGGGATTTTTTGAAGGAGTTTATTAAGTGTGGATTTTATTAAAGGTTGTGTGAATATTTGAAGGGCTTCTTTGAATACTTGGAGTTTATTAAGTGGGAAAATTTTGGTGATAATTTTTTTAGAAGTATATGTTGTTTATAAAAAAAATTATGTGAAGATATTTTAAAAGAAGAATTATAAAAATTAGAGGTTTTTAATTGAAAAGTGTTGAGGGCTTTGTAAAGTCTTTGTTTACAAAAATTATTTGGTGTTTTGTCAAGCATGAAATTTTTTTGGGTGAATTTTGTGCTTTACGTGGGTGCATATTAAAAGTCATATTTTTTTTAGGGTAGATATGGAAGATAGCTTCATGCCTCAGCTATAAGACAAAGGAGATACTGCATTCATGGGCTGCGAAGCGAGACTGAAGAAGATTAAGAAAAAGAATCAAAATGAAGAGGCAAAGATAGTTGCAATTCAGGCTGGAGCAGAGGAACTGAGAAATCTAGCAGAAGACAGAGAAGATATGGATGGCGAATTGTGTAGCTTTGATCCGCTACCACCACCTCTGTTTACTGGTAAAAATTTTGAACTTTGGGTTGCTAGAATGTTAACCTTTCTTCAAGCTAAATACTTAATTGAATATCGGTCTAATAACCCATATGATGAAGTATGCGATGCTTTAGTATTGGATTTTATCAAATAGGGATTGGATGAGATGTTTTTGTGCAAGGTAGAAAAAGCTACAACTTCCAAGGAAGCATGGAAGATATTGGAAGAAAAATTTGGTGCAAGGGGGAGTAATCAAGTCGAAGATCATAATATCATACAACCTGTTGAAGCAGTGTTTGAAGATGAAATTGAAGATGGATATGTAGTAGCAAATCTATAGAAAGAGGAAGATTTTGGTGAATCTCAATTGAAAGTGGATCACAATATTGATGGTGTCTTACCAGCAGGACTTGATTTTGGAAAAGATAATGTTTCCAGTGGTGAATAAATTGAGTTAGTGGATCCAACAATTGAAATTTCTGATGCTAACTTTGATGAAGAATAATGCACTAGTGATGAGTGGTTACATATGGTGCAACAGAAACATCTTATTGATACATTGTTATTCGGCGACAAAAAACCCACTTGTGCCTAGAAACCAAGTGGAAGGAAACTTTTTGTAGAAGTAAATATGGAGAATCATGATTATGAGGCATCAATAGAGTCGAAGAAAGAAGAAGAGAAGACATCTCTCATTCCAGTGTAGAATGAACACAACCAATATGGTTTTGAAGACTTTTTTTCATATAAAATTAACATTTATTTTGTGTGTGCAGATGTTAGAAGCAACTGAGAAGAAGCAACAAAATTTGAAGAAGAATTGAAGTTTCTTGAATCATGGCTTGAAACACCATGTGTTGATGAAGTTTGTATAGAAGATGCAACACCATGTGTCGATGAAGTTTCTATAGAAGATGCAACAATGAATGTCGAAGACAACATGGATGATGTTGAAAATGAAAGTTTCAATGAAATTTTTATGTATTGGAGTCTTGAAGAGATAAAATTATATTATGAACTTATGTTGTAGCAAATTGATAATTAGAAGATTGATCATGAAGAACAAATTGAGATGTGGTAGCAGTTCACATACAAGCAGATTTTTGAAGAAGTAGATGACATCATGAGCATCCTAAAATGAATTTTTATGTTTTTATAATAAAAAAAAGTTTAAAAATGGAGGAGCTGCAACAAAAAATGAAGAAACTAAAATTTGGAACCTACACCAAAAAGATAAAGATGAATTAGTTCAAAGGATACAGGACTTGGAAAAAAAGGAAAAAAAATCTAGCTAAGGAGCTAATGTCAAGCTTTTGAGTCATTGTAAGCCCAAATGAGACTTAGACTAGCATGCATGTTTAAGTTATGTTAAGTCATTATTAAGTTTTCATTCGTAATTAAGGGGGAGTGTTGGAAGTAATTACTCTTGAAAATGCACACCGCCTTGCCATCACCACCCTGCTCCCACCACCATGTCTTGTTTATTTTCGAAGGGCTATCACTACCATAACCCTTTTGAATTTAAAGGACAATTAACCAAATTATTTGTGTATAAATTGAGATGAGGCATAGGAGAAATGCATGACGTGGTTGTAATGCAGCAATATCTGCAAGGTATTCTAGTGAGTATTGTTTGCAACTATAACTGCTACTTTTATTTTTCATGCTTATATAAATTAATATCTGGTTTTTTTGTGTGAGTCGTGTTCTTTGAGTTTCTAAGCCTGTGATTATTATTTTTCACTGTTTACTCTATAACTCTTTCAAAAAGGAGTAACCGAAAAAACAATGTTATGTTCTTTGTCGTAATTCAGATCGAGTAGTCCGAAAACTTGAGGGTTTCAAATAATGTCAAATTACTATTTTTACCATGGTCATCATGCAAGCGGGCTCAAGTTTGAAGTTGGGCTTTAGTGGCCTAGAGCTTGTTAGGTTTCAAATACCAGGTTAATTTTCTGTTACAGTCCACATGTTCCTTGATCTTGTTAGGGTAACTGGGGTTCAGGCTTGACCAACGAAGAGTGTTAAAGGGGTTCAGTATTCTTCTTCAAAGGGTTGCCTAACAGAAGGGGAAAAATGATAATTTATTCATAGGGCTCAGGTTTGGATATCAAAATGTGTTTAGCTTAAATGCGATTATGCAGGGAGGATCATTACTGCTTCTATCAAGGTCAAGTGAAATGTTTTTGTAATAATGTTGTTTGTAGTTAATAATGATAGTGAATTTAGTAAAATGAGTTTGCAGGCTGGATCTGTGTTGGCTACAAGTGGTTAGGTGCAGGTGGAATTTCTTTAATAATGGTGTTCATGGTTTGGTAATAAGAGAATGTCTGCTTAATTAATTAAATTGAACCATGTTTCTATAACTTCTAACATCATTCCTTGTTGGTTCTCTAGGCACTGAACAATGTATCATCATTCGTCACTTTGTGTTGTTATTTGGCCTGTTGTGCTCTATTGTTCATGTTCATGCTGATCCACTTCTTGGTAATTCTTCATGATAAGAATGGATTCCTCAACACCAACTCAACTTGGTTGGTTTGTGAGGAAAGTATGATGGTTAGTTCATTGACTCTAAATTACAAAGACAATGCCATTGGATGTGCTGTTTTTTTCTAGTATTTTTTCAAATTTCCCTCAAATGGGATGCCCTACTTAAATTGAACACAATGTGTGTCTTATTAGACATGCACATGTTCCTATTTAAGGGATTGTGGGTACCTTGCACAATGCATGCCTTATCAGACATGTACATGTGTTGAGCGGTATTTGGAATCTTCTATAAAGGGCGGATGTACTAGACGAGCCTAGTTTTTATTGGATGGGTGTACTCGGTCATCATTGAGCTGTTAGTTTTACTTGCCATGTCAGATTAATTTTATGTTTCAAATTTGATTCTTTGATAGTTGGATTTTTTCTCACTATCAAGAATTTACATAGATTACAAATGGCCTCAAGTTGGATGTCCTTTCCTTGTTGGAAGTCAGGAGAGGGGCTTAATTGTTGACGTAGTCTAACCAAGTTTTTATTTTTCTTTGAAAATCATGGAAATTCCGGTAATATTTTAATAAAATCCGGTAGGGATTTTTGTAAATCCAGGTTATAAATCCAGGTTATACTTATCAAACTTCAAGTTTTTGGGTGAATTTGAGGTTTTAGATGGTTTTGAATCCATTTACACCATCAAAATTATGATTCAAACACTACTACTACAAGATTTTCTAATATATTTTTTTTCCTAGATTCTGACCACTTTTAGTCATCCAGGAAATTCCTCCACCTCTATAGACAACTCCTTAACTATTTAGGCATGTCAGAGAAGCATTACGCATGGTGGTCATGCATGAGGTAATGTCACCATATATTGATATGTTTATCGAGGCTACAATATAGGCTCAATAGGAAGCTCTATCCCAGTGTTGTCCTCCCACAAGAAAAATCCATTAGTCTCAGTTTATCATGGAGAATTATGAGTCGGAAGTCCATAGGGATGAAGGCGTTTCATAGTTTCATGAGTAAAATACAGGGTGACAAAAAATGGCATCCTTATATCGATTTATAATTCACCAAATATTCGGTAATAAAATGGACATGGGCATGGTCAAATAATTAAATATTCGGAGAATCAACAATCGATATAAACTCAGGAAGAAAACATCTAAAATATTTCATAAGTTGATTAACCCGGTGATGGGGCTGAGCCATTCACCTTAGACATAGGTTCTTATTGGGATAATATATAAATGTTAAAGCATAAGGTTTTATTGGGCTAGTGGCGATTCCTAAAGATGAATGGGTTCAAGTGAAAGCATGGGTCGAATCAAACTGGCAGAAACTGTTAAAATACTAGCCAAAGTTCAACATTTTGTTCAATGGTTGGATATGTTTTAATTTTCTAAGTAGAGAGGATGAAAACTCATATTTCATGCACCATGGGTGAAGGGTAGGGGAGGCCTGCTTCTGCAACGCTCGAGGGTGGGTTTTGAACCATTTAAGGAAACACAGAGGAGGAATTTGGTGTGGTAAAAGTTTCCATGACTACCATTAGAACAGTGGAATAAAACTAATATTGATGAATTGAAAACCATATTGAAAACTTCTATTATTGGGACGATAGATGTCTTGGGCAACTAGACAAAAGGATGGCTTGGGTATTGGTTGAGATTAATTATGGAGGTGTTATCTTACCTAAAATTGATATTCGGTGGAGAAAATTGACTCAAAATATCCATATCGACTATTGGGGAGTGTCATTTAGATGTTTGAAATACCATGACAGAGGACATATTTTGGATGCCTATCTGAAAATTCATTTCTCCTCATAGCGACAACATATAAAGGACAAGAAGAAGTGGGACATCGACTCTTACATTTGGAAGGCTCTTAATCAACATATGGACCAAGGTAAATCACACTTTCCTTCCTCATATATGAATTCTGGTGAAGTTGATGCAACATCTAAACATATGGAAGGTGGTCCTATGGGGGTCAATCATCTACATGGGGGTTTCTCTTTCTCCAGTCTATAGTGCCTCTTTTCTTGAGGTGGGTTTTCTATATAACCAGTCTCTATCTTTGTATCATCCTGTAGATGTTAAAAAATGCCAATCATCAGTCTTTATCCAGCCATCGCCTTCATGTCCTTCCGTTGATTATGTAGGGGTGATGCCTTGTCTTGATTATGTCATAGGTCCTCTTCCCCTTTACATTCTGACAACATAAAATACCCATTTACGCTCATTGGACGTTGAGGTTGTTTATCTGCACACTCCTCCAGATGCTGAACTAGGTTTGATTGTTGTTCTCTCTTCCTCTGTGATGGAACCCCTACTAATAATGAGGCCATTCTTCCAATCTTAGAAGGGGTCAACTTTACTCGATCCTAAAATTAACGTAGTTACCCATAAAACGAAAACGCAACCAAAGTCTTGAGGTGGGGGAATCATCTGGCTCTCTATCTGTAGTAGGTTTTGAATTATTTTTAGGCAATATGGAGATTTTTGAATATACTGGAAACCGGGCCCTAAATATGATCATCATTTCATATTAGACTATTATGAAGTAAAATTATCATTTTTCATTTCTGTAATCATCAATGTAAATCTAAAAATAAATTGCTAAATTGAATTTCCATCTAAATTCATCATTTGGCAATGGCCATTAATATTATGCAAGTTACATCTAAATTAAATTCATTATTTGACAATTGAAACTATGCAATGCATATAAAAAATTAAATTCATCATATCACAATGACATCTATAGTCTAAAGCAACCATAGAAAACTGAACTAAAAATAAACATAAAAAGCAGTGAAATACAAAAAATATTTTTTTTAATTGTTATTAGTGAAAAAATTCAGGGACAAGTCCCTCTTGCATCCCCTCGTCCCCCATAAGAAAGATGCATTTTGTCATACACCCCCTAGAGTTTCCCTAAGTTTTCCAAAAGAGGAGACGTGGGGGAGCAAGAAAGTGCAATGTCCCCTTGGAACATTGGCTTAATCTGTATCACAATTAGGATTTTTTTTTTTTTTTCTTCTTCTTTACCATTAGATGAAACTCTACAACTTTACGAAGGACATCATAGATAAGAAAATATGGGAAAAATAAGAAACAAAAAAAATAGTTTTTGAAAGTAGTAGGATGTGACTCTCTGAGTTTTATCTGTGTGAAATTTTGAAAAGACAGACCTATATACTTTGTACTCCTTTTTTTTTTAATGAAAAAATTGATGTTGTATGTGTGCCGATCATTAAGATCTTTGTGAATTCTTTAATGTCCAATTTAGCAGTTAGTGAGCAGAGTTTATTGTTAAGAATTACTGTTTACAACAGAAAAATATGCAGAAGATACACAAGTGCAACAGGAAACAAATATATGCTTGATGGCAAACGTCAATTGTGACAATCAATGGCAGTGACTAAAAAAGTTATATTGTTTGAATAGATTTTTTATCTTTCAGGTTTTTTTCAGGTTGGATTTTAAGCACAAGTAAAGTATTTTATTTAAATATTAGGGATAATTGTAAAACAAGAAAGTAAAGTATTTTATTAAATATTAGGAATATTTGTAAAACAAGAAAGAAGAGAAGATAAAATTGTTTAGAGAAAATATTGAAAATTAATTTGAGAACATAAATACAATATATAAACTCTTTCAGAAGCCAATCAATTCAAATTTTGAAATTATATTTTCAAAGTTAGATCTTTTATTCATAAAATGAATTGAAATCAAAGTAAGTTAGAAATCACTATCTGCTCTTTTAATTACTTAAAATAACACAAACAAGCTTAAATTCTTGGCTCGAAATCTCCAAAATCCATCCCATTGAATACAATGGGTGTGTACATACATGAAAATACATCAAACTGATTAGTAACCTCTCTATAAATTACAGAGAATCAACCTTTCATCTAAAATATTCCTAAATTCTACACACATTCTGTAATAATTTCAACCGTTCGTTGATTCTTTCCCGTCGATTCTGTAAAATCAAAATCCAGAGAGTTAAGAAGGGGGTGAAAAACTCAGTTAAAACATCATGTATTAAGCAATTCTCTATAAATTTACTAGTAAGCGTACCCTTGCATAAACACTTTGGGGATCAGTGGCAGAACCCCATACCATGACTTATAAATATCATGACTTATTTATACCATGATTTATAAATACTATATAACTAAAAAAAATTATAACTATATCTATATTAATTAATTAATTCAATTAAAAAGATAAAAACAATATAATTATTTTTTAAAATAAATTTTAACTATGTATATTTTTATGAATATTCTAAAATATTTAATTTTACTTATATTATATTATTTATCTAATAATTATTGATAATTAAATTAAAATTTTAAAAATCAATAATATATAATTAAAAAATCATAATTCTATCCATATTAATTAATCAATTCAATTAAAAGGATAAAAACATTATAATTATTTTTGAAAATAAATTTCGACAATTAATTAATTTATATATATTTTTATGAATATTCTAAAATATTCCATGTTATTTACATAATACTAGTCATCTAATAATTATTAATAATTAAATTAAAATTTTTAAAATTCTCAACAAAATATTATAAAATAGGGTAACCCCTATAAACATAATTAATTCCATGTGTTCCATATTTTCTATGCACTTCCAAACAGATATGAATTTTAGGGTGATCAGTGAGAGCACAAATTTTTATAAATCTATATTATAGCTATCAAATTCAAGATTTTGGTTGCCTTCGAAGTTTTTGATGGTGTTTGAATCTTTTTCCACTATAAAAACATAAAACATGATTCAAACACTGCTATTTCAAGATTTCTTAATTTTTTTTCCTGAATTAAGCCACTTTTAACCTTAATTCCCCATAAACAACTCTTAAATAAAATGAAATACTTAAATTTTAAAAACGTATGAACAACAACAAGAACAAACTCAATTATATTTCCATAATTTGCCATCAAACTCAGTCATAATTCCATAATTTTCCATTAATTAAATTCATGAGTGGCTAAAATGTATATTAGTTCAGAAAATGTATACTACTATGTAACTGGAAATCAAAACAAAAATTATCATAAAAATCAACTCAGTTGAGAAATCGATTGCGATCTTTAGAAATGTACATTTAGCCACACGATCTGTACACTGTCGAAGCTTTTATAAACGAGGAAAAATGAGATTCAAAGTCTGCAACAACTAAAAGGTCTGAAGTGCTTAGTTTGCTGAAGAAATGCGCTCGTGGAATGAAAAGAGGATAATGTTATGGAAAACGTTGCCAATTGTTGGGGGCAAAGCTTATTTTTTCATTTAATGTGATGTGGCATTTAATGTGATGTGGCATATATTGTTTATTGTTAGATTTAAACAGTTAGATTTAAACCAAATAATTTATAATACTACTTTTCAGAAATTCAAATAATCAGAAAAGCACACATTTCCGATTACCTCTCCGTTTTCATCTCTATGTGAGAAATTAGATCCTTTTGTCTCCATTTGTTTACCTTTATCTCCGTTTACCTCTGTAACATCCTAGAGTGGCAATGTGCATTTACTTGTCCAACGACACCAACACCTTCAAAAATTATGGTGCACTCAAAATTAAGTACCTATTATAATATAAAATATTATGAGTTGTATTTGTAATCACATAATATAATTTTTTAATATCTCTGAACTTTGATAAAGTTTAATGGATTACTTTCATATAACAACTTCCAAAAGTTTTGATTTGATCAATATACCGTCTCAATTAATAAAAAAATCAAGATAACTACAACTTATGGAAAGAGAAAAAGTGCTTAAAAATACCATTTATATTAATATTAAATATATTTTTCAAAAATACCATTTAATTTAAATTTAGAATCTAGAATTATCAAAATGTTTTAGAAACAGGAGAGGGCTCTTACAGCTTCTTTGAAATCTTTTGAAAGGGTCTAGTTCATGGTGCCCGGAGGTTACACATATTTTTGAAAAATAAATTTAATATTAATATAAATGGTATTTTTAAGCACTCTCCCTTTTTCCATAGGTTGTATTTATTTTGATTTTTTAGTTGAGACTGTATAATGATCAAATCAATAAGATAATTAAAAATAAAATAAACAATAGCTGGTGTCTGACAGTTGGCAAGATATATATCCATACCGAACTCATAGCTGGTGTCTGACAGTTGGCAAAAATTCATTTCATTGAAAAGCATTGGGAATAATTTAATGGCCACGTTAAGCCAACAAAGCATCTAATTTATTCCTTCGCAATCTAAGGGTACTATTGTGGAAACGAATATGGTCGGCGTGCGTAACCTTCCTCGTTTCTTTCCAACGGGAAGAAATCCGAATCATGCCTTTAAAAATTACCCTTTGATGATATATTAATCAATATGATTCCTCCAACCGAATGTCATAATTTTTCTACAACTCAATTATTCCATTCTCATTTATATATGAGATGGAAAATATTTGTACGATTCATGTCGAACTCAATTCGATAATGCTCTAAGATGTCAAGTTCAATTTGATAAATTGTTAATATATTAAAATAGATTTATTTTAATTTTGAATTTATTTAGTATTGGGAGGAATTAAAATTTTCTAAATGAAAATTTTTATTTACTATAAAATTTCAAAATTATTTGTAATTAGAAATGTTTGTTTAAGCTTTAATATATTTATATCAAATATATGCTAAATGTATACTAATTCTTCATAGTATTATTTATATTTATATAAAAAAATATTTTATATAGAAATATTAATTTATAAAGTATATTGATTCTTAATAATATTATTTATATTTATATAAATTTAGCATTTTATATAAAAATATTAAATTTTTATAATATTATTGATTAAACTTCAATATAAAAATATAATAATTACAAACATTTTACATTTTTATTTAAAAATATTTTTTTTTAATTACATGTTTATTGATTAAATTTATTAAGATTAAGTATTAAATTAAAAACGAGTTGCATAAATTGTTTTCCATAAATAAATAAAAATCTTTATGAAATATTTTTATGTTTACTATGAATTGATAACTATAATTATTTAGATTTAATGCTTTTATGTTTACTATGGATGGATAAGTATAACGATTTACTATGAGTATTTAGATTGCACAAATTTAACTCTATATTGAAAAACTATCACTGGTTGTGGTCATTGGGGCCAACATCATTTTTTCTTAGGTAATGATTTTTGCATCTTTACATTTTAAACTCTTATAAAAACCTATTAAAGTCCAAGTGTTTAGACATTTTCTATAAAAGAAAATTTATCTATGTTAATTGAGTTACAATCGAATGTCTTGAAATTGGTGATAACCCATGACATTACTAATCTGCAACCATTTGACCTTAAGACCTTTATGCCACTAATTATTTTCATGTTCCTCCATGCACCAAGACGCCCTTCAAGGACTCATGCACAACCTTTCATGTATTTTCAAGGTTTGGTCTTGAAATGTTCCATGGTTAAATATGCATACGTTTAACAATTATGCAACCACCTCCTTCCAAGTTAGATGTACGATTGTGATGCATGGGCTTCTCCTTCCACACGTCAGTCATGTGACCATTACTGTGAGAGCCCATGTTACCAGTATGCAGATGGACGGTTTGGGGCACTTGGGGAAAATCGAAAAATTATGGTGTATCGTTTGATTCAATCCGTGGAATTAACCACCCGTTCGAACCTCCTTCTGCTTTGTCTCGATATTGTCCTTCCACCACCTTCTGAGTTTTACTACTCATTCTAGGGTTATAGGTTCTATGATATGGGGTTGGTAATAGCTTAATTTCTCAATAGGACATTGGATTTTAACCCATATGAGGACAGTGCGAGCTAATATTTTTGGTTCCTTGTTGGGAACTTGCAGTCTCGACCCATTTGAAGTCTCCACTTTAAATGGAAGCGTGCTAGTAACTTATTGTTTATCGCCTTTATTTTGAGTTTGTTATGAGCTAGGATTTTCAAGCTCATTTCAAGTTCCAATTCTTTATCCTTGGAGTGTAATTGTTTACCCCATTTTAAAGGTACTCGTCCACTTTGAATTTGTGTAAGGTGGCAGTTCATTCAAGTATTTTGGACTGGTTTGGAAAGCTCTCCAATACTACGTTTGGTCAGCTCTGAAATGTAATTTTTCTCTTTCTACATCCTTATACTAAACTATATTTTATTTTTCTTTTTACATCCTTATACGAAACTATATTTTCATTATTTTTATATATTTTGTGAAATAAACACATTATTCGTGGTTGCGAGCCTTCTAGGAGGTTGTACAAAGCATTTTTTTTCTTTCCTTGTCATGCTTTATTAATGGCTTTATGGGTGAATAGTTTCCTGGATTAGGGTTTCACGGTAAAAAAAGGTTACAGGGCTACAAACCCTTTCCCTAGGGGTTCAAACTTAGCCCTCCTAGGATGTAAAATTGGTTAAATTTATTTTTCCCAATAAGGGTTTATTAGTTTTTACCCAAGGTTCAATTCTGAGGACTAAATCGACATTGTGTTCCTTTATAGGCTTTAAGGTCTTTCATTGTCACCAACATTATGTTCTTTTATAGCCTTTTAAGGTTTTTGGTTCTCAATTATTGTCGACATTCTAATATATTGGTGGTTATATTTTGTTTTGGATACACTCATTCCCTACCAAGACTATACCTTCACAATTTCTTTCTCTACCGCGGTGTATTAAATCTTGTTTTAGTTTCAAATTGGTTACATACATTTTTTTTTCTTTTATACATGGGAAGATTTTTTCTAGCCCTAATCAATTTTAATGATGGGTGTGTCTCATTCAACTTCGTGAACGAGGACACTCATAATTGTCATATTACCCTTTACATGGACTGCGTGTTAGAGTTTGGGATTTAGCTAAAAGGTTGATTACTTTAGGAAACCCCTCTTTTTTATTTTACACTTTTGTTTTATTATAACTAGCTTTTGAGGAATTTTAAATGTTTTTCCATTTGCAACATGTCTCCCATGGATGCTCTCATGAGAAGAGTCTCCATCAAATTTGGAGTCTCTTGATTTTGGCTCTGGTTTATTGATTTTCAACATTCTATTTAAAATCTAACAAAATTCATGTTGTGACACAACCTAGGTTATGTAGCTTTGAAAACACCTACAAAATATGGATCTCTATTACAGAACATGCACCCAAGTCCAATGGAATTTCGCTGCTATATTAATTAATTCAAGGACTAAATCACAAAGAAAAACAAAGAGTAATTCGAGTCTAATCACAAGAACACATAAAGTGATTCAAATATATTTTATTTCATTCAAAATGTGTTGTTACAGATTGTTGAAATTGTCAACAAGAAGAGCCTTCTAATTTATTTTTCCCTTAATTAAATTAGAAGGAAATTATAATTTCACTTCACATGACAGCTTGTATGAGTTAAATGAGTTGGGAAGACTTAGTTAGCTCAGTTAATTCGAATTGGGTGTCAAACTGGTGGCATGTAGAGTTCTCTCTAAGCTTTAGGAGGTCCAGTTGCAGTTTATTTTGAGTTGTAATTGTTTAACTTAATTATTTGAGTGAAAACCAATTTAACTAGTTCTAATTGATGGAGGAAATACTGAGAGGTCCAGTGAATTAAATCTGATTTAATTCACATGCAGTGATCATTCAGATAATTGAATATTTGATATAAATATTTTTCGCATGTCATTTCTAAGGAAGACCAAGTTGAGATTGGAGTTAAAGAGATGTATAATATCAGTTTCATAATTAGAAAATTGTACAGGTCATGCACGAGGTCAACAAGATGCCTTGGGTGTATTGTTAAATCAATTATTAGAAATTTCCTAATTAATAGGGGCTCAATTTCCCTAGGTATTTCACAAGCAAGGATGAACATCCAGAGGGAAGAAATTGGTTAAGTATTGAACCAAACATGCTTGATTATAATGAGACACTTAGAGATAGTGCAGAGAGATATCAAGCCTTAGAAACATTGTATTGCTTCAAATTCTTGACTTAATGCAATATAAAAGTAGTGGGTTTCTTAGTTGAGGCTTTCACCAGATAAATATTTGTGTTGTGCGATTAGAATTATTTCTCTTTCTTGTTCATGTGATTATGCGATCGTAATTGGTTTCCATAATTTGTAGAATAGATTCATGTATTTTGTTTTAGAATATTACAAGATCAGTTGAATCTATATGGATTTTCTAAATGGTATTAGAGCACGAACCACTATAGAAGAGAAGAATATGAGTTTGTTTTGAATAGGTGAATCAAATTTGCATATTTATTCTTCAGGACCAACAACAGATCACAATGTATTTCTATGGATTGAGACTCGAATATTCCCTTGAGGGTATCTCAAATTACATAGCCTAGAAGGAAAGGATGGAGGAAGTTTTGGAGGACAACGTGTTGAAGGAATTCATAGACCATGATGTTCTCAAGCCCACAACATATGCTCAAAATCTTGATGCATGGAAGAAGAATGTAGCAAATGTGAGAATGATTATGTTAGAAGGATTTTGAGATCATATTGTCTCGAACCTCCATGGAAAGGAAACTCCATATGCTATGTAGAAGGTCTCAACCAATTATCCTCAGAATAGAAATGACCACAAGAAGCTAGAAATGAAGGAAAAACTCAAAAAAATGAATATGGAGAAGGACGACATGATACCAACATACTTGATGAAGTTCACTCAATGTATAGATTAACTTAGAAGTGTTGGGGTGACAATTGTCGAGGATGATCTGGTTATCCTAGCACTTTTAGGTCTTCCTAAGAGTTGTCACAACTACCAGGATTTGGTGAATGGGAAGCTACCAGAGTGGGAGTGATTGTGGTCAAACTTGGTACAAGAAGAGATTCAACAGAATACCAGAGATGATTACTCATCAAAGAATGATGATGAGGATAAATTTTCCTTCACTGGAAAGGTGAAGAAAGGGAAACTGTAGGTATCCCATTATAAATCAGATTTTGGTGAGGTAGGCAAGAAGAAAAACTTGTCGAAGATAAAATATTTTCATTGTCATGATCTTGGACACTATGCTACAAAGTTTTCACACAAGAATACCGACAAGAAGCCCTCAAAAGGAGTGACAGGTGAAGCACTTTCTTCATAGTTCAAGTTGGATTTCACTCTCATTGCATGCATGGTGTCATCAATGATGGGTTCTGTGTGGTACTTGGATAGTGGGGCTTCATTCCATATGACCGAAAATAAAGAATTCTTCAGTAACTTGGAGGAGAAGGATATCCAAATGCACATTGAGATGGGATATGACATGAGCTATGTCGTGACTGACATGGGTACAATTACCTTTAAGAGGGAGTCTGGTACTCCTCTCACATTAAAAGATATCATGTATGTTCCTGTTTTAAAGAATAATTTAGTTTCAGTTGCTATGTTGGAAGACTGTGGCTATGATGTGATATTTAGCAAAGGAAAGGTGTTCCTTCATCACAAATACATGGGATAGGTGAAGAAGATTGGGGTTCGAGTAAATAACCTATGAAAATTTGATGTAGAACATTATGCTGCATTGAGAAAGAAAGAAAATAAGATGAAGAGTTGAGATGTCGGTGAGTTATGTCATAGAAGATTGGGCCATCTACACCATGGCGCTTTGAAGATCATGAAACATATTTCTACAAGACTTTCCAAGGGTGCACTTGAGTAGCGAGTTACGTGTAAAGGGTGTAGATTGGGGAAGTACACCAAATCCACATTTCATGATAAGGGAAATCAAGCAAAAGCGATCCTTGAAAGAGTTCACTCAGATGTGTGTTGACCGTTCTTGACGGAATCCATAGAAAAACACAAGTATTATGTGATTTTCGTAGATGATTTTTCACGCAAGTGTTGGATATTATTCATGCAGAAGAATGATCAGACGTTCTCAAAGTTTTGTGAGTTCAAAGCACTTGTTGAGAGAGATACATGGAAGAAGGTGAAGGCTCTGTTGTGAAACCAGCTCCAAAAATAGAAGAAAAGAGATATCAACGCCTTAGAAGTAAGCCACTTCAAGGGGGCAACCTCCAATACATTACATGAATGAAAAATTCTTGGATGATACAGATTACAAAACCTCCTTTCTATATATAGGAGTCCATGGGGCCATGATGTAATCCTAGTGGGGCGACAATGTAATCCTAGCTGACCTAAAAATAATAATTTAAGGGCACAATAATAACAATATGGGGGTTACAGGGGTACAATAATAACAATAAGGGGTTACACTAACAAAAATAAGGGACTATACTAGTAATATAGGGACCTAACATGCCCCTCTCCTTAAAAAAAGTGTTGTCCTCAACGCTTGAGTAGCTCTGGGTGCTTCTGTATAAAATTATCATCCTCCCATGTAGAACCTTTAGTGGGTAAGTTATTCCACTTGATGATATACTTTGAAATTGATTGATTTCGTAGCTGTCGAGTTCTTGTTTCTGTGACTGCTTCAGGTTCCAATATGATTTTTCCTTCCTCATCAAGTTCTAGCAATATTGTTTGAACTGGAAGATTTTCACCTATAACCTTCTTTAAGCATGAAACATGGAAAACTAGATGCACTCATGAAGAAGAAGGAAGCTCCAATTTGTATGCCATAGTACCAATCTTTTGCAACACCTTGTAAGGACCATAGTACTTTTGTGATAATTTATTATCCTTCTTATCTTGCTTGAGGGACATTTGTTTGTATGGTTGTAGCCGTAAAAATACCTAGTCTCCTACATAAAAACTTATCTCACTGCGATGTTGATCTGCCTGTTGTTTCATTCGATTTTGTGCTAAATTCAGGTTATCCTTTAAGAGTTGGATAACTTCTTGTTGATGCTCAATGTGATCTTCCACTGCTTGAACCTTCGAATTTTCTCTTAAAGATGATGTGATGTACAGTGGATGATATCCATAAAGTGCCATAAATGGGGTCATTTTTGCTACAGTATGGAAGGAAGTGTTATACCACCATTCAACGAGAGGTAACCACTTGACCCATTGTGTTTGTTTATCAAATACAAAACAATGAAGATATCCTTCCAAACATTTATTTACTATCTTAGTTTGACCATTGGATTGAGGATGATAAGATGAGCTATGAGCTAATTGAGTACCCAAACAATAAAATTACTCCGTCCAAAAATTTCCAGTAAAAATGGGATCTTTGTCGCTCACAATAACCCTTGGGTTTCCATGTAGCTTTGAATTGTGTCCATAAATGTAGTAGCAACTGTAATTGATTTAAATGGATGAGATAATGCACAAAAGTGTGCATACTTGGTAAGTCTATCAACTACCACCATGATGACACTCTTTCCTTTAGACGTAGGTAAACCTGTGATAAAATCCATTGAAATATCCTCCCAACATTGAATTGGAATGGATAAAGGTTGTAGAAGACATGGGGTCTTAATTGTCTCAACTTTATTCTACTGGAAAACCAAACATTCTGCCACAAACTTTTGAATATCAGGTTTAAGGCCATCCCAAAAAATTATTTCCTCACCCTGTGGTAAGTTTTTAAAAATCCCAAGTGTCCTCTTAAAGTAGAAGTGTGCAATTCCAAAAGAATCTTTTGTTTTAGTTGGGAATTCTTACAAAGATATAAGCGATATTTGTACCATAAGGAATCATTTTTCCAACTAAATGTATCAGATGTACTAGGATCTTGCTACAAATTTTGAATGAGTGTCCACACTTCCTCGTCCTTCTTCCATTCATCCCTTGCTTCGGTTATCCAATCTAGTTGGATAATAGATAAGGCACAAAGCAATGCTTCCACCTCTTCATTCTTTCTTGACAGTGCATCTGCAACAAAATTTAGCTTCCCTTTTTTGTAGGTTATTTCAAAGTCATAACCCAACATCTTTGTGACCCATTTTTGCTACTCTTCTGAATATAGTCTTTGTTCCAAAAAGTGTTTAAGATGATCATGATCAGTTTTTACCTTGAAGTGTCTTTCCATTAGGTAAGTTTTCCATTTCTTTAGTGCATGCAGTATTGCTAAAATTTCCTTCTCGTAAATAGATTTTTGTAAATACTTTCCTTTGATTGGATGACTTTCAAAAGAAATGGGTCTTCCTTCTTGCATTAAAGCAACACCAATTCCATTTCCTGGGGCATCACATTCCACAATAAAGGTTTTTGTGAAATCTGGCGTAGCTAAGACTGGTGCTAGGCACATTTCTTCTTTAAGATGTTCAAAGGCCTTAGTTGCTTCAGGAGTCCATGAAAATGCATCTTTCTTCAATGATGTTGTTAGAGGTGCTGCTATTATCTCATAATTCTTAACAAACTTGCGATAATACCCTATTAACCCAAGAATCCTCGCAACTGCTTTATGGTTGTGGGGAATTTCCATTCCTTAATGGCTTTGTTAGAAAATGAAATTAACTCAGAAATATATTTAAAGCACACATAATATAGCACACACAAAATAAAGGCGGAAAAGGCAGAAGCCTCATGGCTTCCTCATATAATCTCTCTTATTAAAAGAATTAAATTTACAATTTAAATAGATGAGAGAAGATAGTCTGTGCTATCTTAGACTCTTTTGGTTGAGATAATTTCTCACCAAAAACCCACCAAGATAGGAGTTCCTAAACAAACTCCAATATTTGAGGAACAACCCAAGAGTTAGGCACATATTCCTAACTAGGAATATTTAAGTAATTATTTTGGATTTATTATTGTTATTTTAGAGAGGCTAACATTCCCCCCTTAAATAAAAAATCCAAAATAAGAATGAGGAACCATCTTCCAAGTTCTCATGTTGATCCTAAAAAAACATTGCCTGAAAAACTGCCAAAGCTGGATGCTGAGAAATTGCAATCTGAAGAGACCATGAGTCAGCTGTATGTTTGATTCATCTCTAAATTTTGCTTAAAAAATTTATCAAGTGCCAAGTTGCAAAAGGATCCATCTGTCCTTTGCATGAAATCAACATCCTTTGTCCACTGAATTTTTTTTTTCAAAGCCCACTGGCTGATGATGTCAAAAACAACTCACTGTTGCTTTCGCTATGCTAAAAACTATTCACTACTTCTTTTCTGTCGACTGCCCACTAGAAAATTTGTTGATGCCCACTGGAAAATTTGTTGATACCCACTGGCTGTTGAAGATGCCCACTGGCTGCTTTCGTTGGTTTTGTTGAGACTTTCAGTCTGACAACCACTGTCAATTTCATTAACATTTTCCCCCCTTTGTCAGCTAAAAGGAGAGACACTTCTCTTGGAAAGTATTCCTAAACTCCCCCTGCAGGTGTAGGATTTTTACACTGGTTTACTCCCCCGTTCAACTGTATGAGAGTACCATCATATTTTCACTGTTGGCTGCACTATGTGTGATTGTATGTGGTTGTAGAACTGGAGCAATATTTCAACTGTGGATAACCATTCCCAAGGGTCGATCCATTCATAATGTATCTTCAATCTGGCTGATTTGTGTTGATTGCGACATTTTTCTAAGGAATGATTGGACTTGCCACAATGGCGACAGGGATGGAGATCAAAACATTGATCTTTCATATGACCAGTTCTCTGACAATGAGAACATTTCGGTTTGACTTCAACTTCAGGTTGTGTGGAATCTTGTTTTTCTGCAACTTTGGGTTGCGTGCATTGTTGGTTGTCTGCAACTGTCTCTGAATGTGCTGAGGGGATTTTTTCAAGAAATCCCGCACTGACGAACTAAATGGGCTTGGAATAATCAGGAATATGTAAGTTGGTGTCATCTTGGACATATCTTAAGCCTTGTCGATTCCTGTTATTGTGAATTTCTTCCTAGGGCTTGAGGATGGGCTTGGAAGAAATTTGAACTGGAACAACTTTGACACTTGAAGCTGTTGGGATGAATGACTTACAATCTGGATGGTTCAAAGACTTGAAAGTATCACTCTTTTCTTGAAATTCAATCCTTTGAAGTTGCAAATCGAGTTGAAGAAATTCAATGGTGTCATGTGTTTGTTGTAGATGCCGTGAAAGATCAACAAAAGTGTCTTTGCTGACGTGCACCATGTCTTCATCACTTGAGATGACCAAACTGTGAAGAATATTTAACAACTGAATATGTTGCGACATCTGAACTTGCGCACTTGAAAGCAGGCTCTCTTGATGAAGATGTCGTACTTTGAACTGTTTCACTTGAATGTCAAGCTCGCTTGATTTGTTGCTTATTGCACTTGCTTGGAACACTTGCTAGAATTGTAGAATTTGCTTGCTTAATCTCTGGAATTCATGCTCGCTTGATGATGATCGCATTTGCTTGTACGCTCACTTGACTGACTTGATGACTTCAAGCTCACTTGAATGAATAGCGACACTCGCTTGATGTCGATCTCAACTTGCTTGATTGTTTTAACTTGTTTGGTTGCTTTGATGGTTGCTGCAATAAACTTCACTCTGGCTCGCTTGAAGGTTTGATCTTTGTACTGACTTGATGCAAATTGATTGAATGAATACTCACGCTCACTTGCAGAAGATGTAAACTTGTTGCTTGTTTGATTTAAAAACTCATGCACTCACTTGATTTTGTGTAAAGGAAGGGTGTCGAACACTGTCGACAATGCACCCAAGAAAGCTTACAATGATTCACTTTCAAACAATGAATTCACTTGTTCTCTTAAAAATTCATTAAAAATGAATTTTTAATGATTTACTTAAATCAATGAATTTGATTACAAGTTCTTTAAATGGATTTGCAAGAACGTTGATGAAGACTTTGCTGTAAAAAGCATTAACTTGACTAAGTGAATTTGCTGTTTGATGTAGAATGTTGATGTAGACAATCTTCGATTATATGTTGTAGTTGTGTATATGCATGTGTTGATCTTGCAGCTATTTCATTATATGTGTTGTGCTTGCTGATGTATGCGATATGAAATGAAATCATTGATGTGTCACAACTAGACACAAATCAAAAAGCAACAACATGAAGCCATAAAAAACATGCGCCATCACAAACACACATGGTGTACCTAACATCCCCTTATTCAATTTCGGGCGGATCTAGGACACATCAACACAAAAAATGATATCTTTATTAAATATTGAGTACATAAGAAATCTCCACCTTCAAGTAATGAATATGCCAAGCTCACAACCTTTAGAAGCAATTTGTCTTCAAAATCTGAATATTCACCGACTCAATCTCTCTCAAAGTAAAAGGGTACTTGGAATCACAACAATGAATTTCCCTTATCACTCCAAATTTACAAAATATGCACCTTATTACTCCAAAAAATTACAAAAATAATTTCACTTTTTAAGTGAATCAATTTTTCTATTAACTTCACTTATCACTCCAAAGAAAAATCAGCCCAAAATAAGACACTTATCTCTCGAAAATGCATTTCAAAAATCACTTATTATGCTCTCTCATGCTGCAATCATAAAACACTCCACTCACTATCTCTCATGACCTTTACAAAGTCTCTATTTAAATTTACAGAAAGTGAATCAAAACTTGATAAATCACTTTAAACTCCTTATTTTGACTTAAAAAAGTCTTTACAAAATTCACATGGCCTTCTTAAAATCTTTCCACTCTTCTAATAAATTGATGGCATATATATTGCATCCAAAAGATATATATGTTGCATACCTTAACTTTATGCTTATGAAGTTGTTTTAAAACTGAAGCTCACCTTAAAAAAATTCATAGTCCTCCACACTGAAATTTTCGTAAGGCAAAGAGCGGGTTCATCTCTTCTTGTTGAATACAGAGATAGGCTAGCATTCAAATTAAAAATACAACAAGACATTTCAATGAATCTGAATATTCTTGACTTGGAAACAATGACTTGGGATGCTGTATAAGCTGTGGGTACACCTCCATCACCACGGTCTGATCACACTGCTATAGTACATGCAAATCGATATCTTTTTATTTTTGGTGGCGGTTCTCATTCCACGTGTTTCAATGATATTCTTGTCCTTGATCTGCAGAGTATGGAATGGTTATGACCAAAAATGCAAGGCACTTTTCCCACCGCTCGAGCTGGGCATGCAAGTGTCACAATTGGTGAAAATTGGTATCTCATAGGTGGAGGTGATAACAAGAGTAATGTCTCAGAGAACATGGTTTTGAATATGTCTACACTTGTCTGGTCTATTGTAAGCACTGTACAAGGACAAGTGCCACTTGTTGATAAACAACACATTTCAAACCCTTATAACAACGATTGACCTTTTTAGTGAGTAAAAATGAAGATTTTGGTTCTGTTAAGCTTCTTCAACTGCATGAGACCATAGGAAACTCACTACTTGGACTAAAAGAGAAAAAAATTAATACAAACAAGAAATTCTCAACTATATTGAATCTCAAATGACATAAAGACCCGATCCATGAAAATTACAACATCAATTGATAGCTTGAAGGAAAAATTTGCTGTGAGTTCCTCCAGATCACAGTCAATGAGATCACCAATCGATCCCAACAGGCTTCATCAGGCCATATTGAAATTGGAGATGAGCGATTTTGTTGGATTACTTGTTCTTGTCTGACCTGGGCCTGGACTGGTTTCCAGTTTAGTCAAATTAATCTCCCAAAACTAAAACTTCGACAGAACTTTGAATAAAACATCCACAGAGCCACCAGTTATTTGTTAATCTCTTGTGGTGGAAGAAAGAAAACTTTTTTTAGTTCTCGGGTGAAAAGTTAAAGAATATGGAAGGCATGGATATGAATCCGAAAATAGATTATGTGTTCACGGTGGTACTGATTGGAGATTCTACAGTGGGGAAATCCTAGATCCTATCCAGGTTTTCTAGAAATGAGTTAAGTTTGGATTCCAGG